>VZRQ01006824.1:1947137-1963042 GCA_013397975.1 Machaerirhynchus nigripectus | reverse complement strand
GTCATGGAATCATCAAGTTTGGGAGACCTTTAGACCGTCCAGTCCAACCGTCCACCCAGCTCCACCACTGTAACCCCTAAACCACATCACCCAGCGCCAGATCCGGGTGCCTCTTAAAAGGTGTTTAAGACTCCACCACCTCCTTGGGCAGCCCGGTCCACCCAGTGACCACCCCGACAGTGAAAATGTTTTTCTTAATATCTGATCTGAATCCTCCTATCTCAGCTTTAGGCCAGTTCTGGTCCTCTCACTGTTTGCATCTGCCATGCTCCTGGGAGATGTCTGCACATGGTTCATTTGGATCGGTGAAGTCTGGGAGGGGACCACTTCTCCCAGGAGTGCTGGGTTGAATATCTGAGATAGGAAATACTCAGGAATGGCTCCCGGTGAGAGGGAAGCCAGCATTGCCCCGTTTGTGGGCTGTCGCTGAGGTGGCTCTGCACTCTCACGCTGTCGCAATGGCGTTGCCTTATCGGGCACATCCTCCTGCACCTCAGCTCTTGCCCTGTGCAGCCACCCACGGCAATGGCTTTCACATGAAAAAAATGCAAACTACTAATGAACAGCCACTAAAGTTGATCCAAGCAGATCATTGTCCACACTTGTTTAGAGAGGTAATTCACTTACTGAATTCTGTAATAAAATACAAATAAGTCATGTTATCTCGTTTTATCCATGAGCTGAACACATGTATGTGCACCTGTCAGAGCTTAGAGAGCACTAAGAACAGTGCGATGTCTGGAATTTAATTCTACTAAGTATTTTTTGTTTGTTTGGTACAAAACACGCTCCAAGATGTTGCCAGTCTTCTGCTGGAGCCACAAATGTAGATGTAATTGTTTTCACAATTAATATAGAGACAGCCTAAAAGATGACATTTCAGTATTTTATTCAAGTCAGGTTTGGGTTTTTTATCCATTTTTAGTAGTGTCAAGTACAGCATTTTGGGGTCTAGTTCCACACAAAATGAAAGACTCTCTAAAAATGTACCCATTTAGTTGCTAAAAAAAAGTGGTAGTAAAAGAAAACTCCGTTTTAGAATTAGTGATGCAACTATGTGATGCAGTTGCAAAGACTCTTCCCTGATTATGTCCATTTTATCAGCTTTTCGGTCAGTGCAAGGGGGAGGAACCACAACACAGGACAGGCAGTATTGGCTGAGTCACATCAAACCTCCTCCACGAGGACTTGGACAAGGTGGACAACCTAAAGCATTCTGGAGACAGCAGTAGGTGTGGGATAACCAAATAAGACAAACCATTGATGAAATACAAATCTAAAAAAAATAAATTTTAAAATCCCTTTTTCAGACAAGTTTGCACATTCCCTCATTGACTGAAACCTTAGGCGTCAGAACATTTTGCTTATACAATTAACAGTACAATATAGTGGTCTGCAACTCCCAGGTTTTATAACACCGTAACACATTCCTTGTGCCATCAGTATATTAGTAAAGGTAATCAACACCTTCCTTCCTCTTATCACGTGGCAGTTGACAGATGCGAGAGCAATTACATAAAGAAAAAAAGCCAGGATTTTTGATTTATGATTTTGTCTCCACTTCTTTAACAACATCATTTTTGAAGCTTAGCTGTCTTTAACCAGCACTAGCAGGACAGATACATAGCAATACTTGCACCCCAGACAAAACATTGAAAGGTACACTATTTTCTGAAGGTAGCTATGCTGTATTTTCAGATTAGCAATTGTGAAATCACTCCTTAGGCTTCAAATTCCAGTCCTAGACCAAGTTTGTGACCCCCTGCGTTGACATTCTTGCCATCCAACAAAGCTGACAACGTCAGTTTGATACCTGCAAAATAAAGAAAAGGGAGAGAAAAGTCAACTTAAAACTTGGAATGAGCTTTATGTTCAGGAAGTGCCATGTCTGTTACTGCTTTAATTTATTGGGTAGCCAAGTTAATGGGATTTGGCAGCTGGCCTTGGAAGGACTGGGCATTTTAAAACAATTTGCAGATAAGAAATCTTTCTGAATTATGAAATTTATAATAAACCATGATGATAGATTCTGCTTTTTATCACTCTGAGTAATTAAAGCCCTGAGCCAATTCACTGCTGCTGGTCTACTGATTAATCTAATTTTAGAGTCCAGTATTACAAAAACCTGGGACCTTGATACATACTCACCTTTCTAGACCATTTTAAGATCTGAGTATGAAAAAGCCCAAGCCCCGTCTGCTGTAATATCTCATGTCAATCTGCTCAGTATTCTGGCAGCAGATTTATTACACTACATTAAAACCAATTTTGCGTCAGAAAGATTGTCATCTTCCTGGGCCAGGGGACCTTGAGAAAGTCATATTTTTAAAAAGAGTAAACTCAATAATAGGAAGCCTCTGAAATATTAAAAATGTTAATCACTTATCTGTGACACAAATAATTACAGACATGTTTTAAATCAACATAAAAGACTATCTGACTGGTAGCGGACAGTGGTCTCTAATAATTCTGTTTCCAACAGACATACAAAATTAACAGAACAGTCCCTAGAAAAGTTCATCACTGGCTTGCCAAGCAGAAGAGCAATCTTACAAAACCCATCATACTTTATCACCAAAAAACTTCAGATATTTCAAGATTAATGTATCGCTTTATTGATTCTGCTATTTTTCTGCATAGACCTACCTGGCTTTAAAGTCTGAGTGTATCCTAACCCAATCAGACTGGAGTTGTTCACTTTAGCCTTAAAGGGAAAAAATAAAGCATTATTTAGTAATAAATAGTAAATTTAATAAATAATTTAGTATCTTTCTTCAAAGCCCTCCCTGCCTGAGAATTACACAACAGCTTTTAAGCATGTAGGGATTTCAAGTTTTAAATCCCAAAAAAATCTAGAGTTAACTTTTCTGTAACTTAGATCCCATATCTCAAAGAATCTACAGTCACTGTAGAAAATAATGGGTTTATTAACATAATTTTTAATTTTTTCCAGACTGACACAAAACCAGTCTCAAAATAGTGCCCAGTAATGCAATAAGACATTCTGTGTCTCTTTTAAGGAAAATCCAATAGTTGTGCTCTCAGGCTGCCAAAACCAAATCAAACTGATCCATGTGCCAACTACGCAGCACAGAACTGCATCAAGACCGTACTCTGCTGATGGAAAGGCTGCTTTCCCTTTCCACTGCAAGCACTTATTTTCAAATGCATGTAAATGTACATGCACAGGACTCACAGAAAAAGAGGCATCTGGGTCAATCTGATACTTGGCTGCTATTCCAAAGCGAGTGTTGCTATTTCCAGCTGTCCAAGCAAGATTCACTGCAGTTTCCAGTTTATCATTCACCTTCTGGTAAATGGAGCCGCCAAATTCCGTTCCATCATTCCTGGAAGGAATGCATTAGTGTAGTTTTAAACAGCACCCCAAAACAATAATCTTTTATTTTTCCAGTAAGAGCTGTATTTGCACAACATCCACTTACACCTCATTAAATATCCCTGTAACAACTAAGATAGAAACATTAGGCCAGATTGGTTATGAAGTTATTTTTAAACACTTCAATTCATTGGAGATTACTATATTTCAGCAACTTCTGAAACTGAAAAAAAACCCATGACAAACTATTAAAAATTAGACTAATGATGACAGCTTCTAATTTTCCCTTTCCCATAGATGGGAGTCTTTGTAGTAAAGAGATTTCTTTTTCCCTGCATGTCTCTGAAATAATTATTTTCCCTGGCAAATGTCTCCTTGTGCCCTGAGAGGGCTGTACGCCAGTCACAGAGCCCGAGTCATCCCAAAACTGCCATGTCAGCATGCTTTTACCAGACACAGAGGAACTGCATCAGAAGTGAAGATGCCAATTTCATGTCCAAGTCTATAGGCTTTTGCAAACGAATTGCATTTGCAACAGTCCTTATGGTACATCTGTGTTATGGTCTATGGACTAGAAACAGAAATTTTGCTTTGGAAAGAACACTGGCCCACAGCTGAATGATGAGTAGCACAACTTCCAATTACTACTGCCCCCAGTGTCACACAGGAATAAAATGCGGTAAATAAAAGGCAAAACGTTAGAGCATGCAGATCATAAAAACAAGACCAAAAGATTTCTAAAGGCCTTGCACTCCTTGTAAACCAGAGAGTATCTGAATTTCCATTTTTGCTTATTTTCTTAAAGAGAGGATACAAACATACTGTAGAAAACAGGCTTTAAACCCCAGGAAGACCTGGGGTTATTTCTAAACTGTGAAATAATCTGGTTCCAATTATTAGAGTACACCAGACTTTTAGTGATTACAAAAAGGGGTAGATTTAGGATCTTTTCCCTTTTATCCCATTGGTCTGGTGTTCTTCAGTTCATAACAGTTGCACAAACAGTGGTGATATGCCTATTTAAAAGTTCAAGCAATAGCAACAGCCTTTTAAATGGTTAGAGTAATTCTTCCAGAAAAACACTACAATACTTACTTCAGATAAGACTGAAACTCACATTAACTGCATGTGCTTGGCTCTCAAGAAAAGGAGGAATTAAAAAGGACTGAGGAGAGCTGGTTATACAGGCAGATTTTGTGCAAGGTTCCCACACAGCTCTGTCTTGACCTGCAACATTAGGGGGGGGCGGTCTGAGCTATGCTTAAAAAATGAGGAAAGTCATATTTGTAACTAGAAAATATCCAGCCCTACCTCCCTTATTTTTATTATTAAATAATAATAATAACAAAGTCAAACCTCTTTTTAACTCTCATAGTAATAACAGCACTTTGCTATGCAGATAATAGCACTTTTAATGTAGATTAAAAAAAAAAATAAAACAAACCACTAGCCCCCTATGAAAATTAATATATTAAGGCACCCTTACAGAAAGTAACTTGCTGGAGTCCCCAGCTGGTTTGTGTTCCCCAGGAACAAAAAAACATGCTTCAAGCCCCACCTAGTTACACTATCTGTTCTGCCACAGCATCCCAGTGAAACACTGACTTGTGTAGATTTGAAAACCAAGCTGCCTAGTGAGGGGAGTTACACACACAAGTCTTTCTGGGATTATATAAAAGCTCTGACACGTTTTCAAAGCTGAAATACATCAATCACCTAACTAATCTATTATTAACAATAAATAAGATTTCTATTCGTATCATACATCTATGGTTTTGTACAGTAACAGCAACCTGAGAAACAGACCCTCAGGAATCCAAGAAACAGTTAGATCTGAGCCTCTGCTGCTGTTAGGAGTTTCTGCTGTTGCTTTAGTTAAGAGTAATAATAACAACAGCATTTTATAGTGAAAGCCAGTAATACAATGTTTTGAACTGTTAAGCAAAACTAAGTTGAAAGGCACTGCTCTTGAAGGAATAACTTCTACATCCTGAGTGAAAGGGGACCCCACATATTGTTTTGATGGAAGTTTTCTGCCCACATTTTTGTGCTTTGGCAATCTTTCAAACACACTGTCTGGGCTGTGGGGGTTTGATTGTTCTGTAAGGCAGCAGGAGCTTCCTAAACCAGATCACTGCAAAACAGCATGAAACAGAACAGAATGCCTTTGAAGAAGTAGCTCTAGGAAGGCAGAACAGTTGTTCAGCCCCCAGATGGAAACAGCCTGGAATAGCTCTGCTACATGCAAAATATCCAATTACCCACAGGCACAGAAAGGGGGGGGCAGGAGAATGGATTAGGGATTGCCTAATCTTAAAAAACTGTATTCCCCAAAGGCATAAATTGCTTTATAAGAAGGAACGAGAGACAGAGAAATTAAAGTTTTCATGGAATTTGATCCTGGTTTCCCACTATTGATACATTCAGAAAGGACAAATACTTGTGTAAATAGATTACTAGAAGTTGCATTAACAAACTTTTATACCATACCTTTTCCAGTACTAAAACAAACCCAGTCCCTGTCTCTTCCAGTCACTCCCTTTTGCCTGTTCTTGTTCATCCTCTGATTAACTCTTTTCATCTACACATCAAACCACCATTTTGTTTGATGTTGACATGTGTAAAAGCATTGCTTTTATTTCAGCTTTCACAAAGAGTATTTTTATAACTTACTTTTTTTATTATACCACTAATGGATTCTAATAGTCCTTATGTGTTAGACAGACACTGGACCCTTGGGTGCTCAGTGAGTTCCAGTTCCTTCCCTCATCCACTCCCTCACCCACACAATTCAAAGACAAGGTAATACAACTAAAAAAATACAGCTTGACGTCTTTAATGAAGAATTAATTTCAAATTCACCGTTCCCTTGTTCACCACTGCTGAACCTCTGATGCTTTTACTGTTTAGTAAGCAGCAAAATGCTCCCAAATTCCTTTTTAGTGCCTGTCTGCCAGTACTTACACGTTAGTATGAAGCTGGAATTCATCAGTCTTATAGCCAACAGCGAAGTTGCTCTGGGTTACTCTAGACTTTGCTGTCTCAAAAGTCATTTGGTAGCCTGCCAGCCACCCCTCATAGCCAAGAACAAGGGCTCCACGTATTGAAGGACCCGCAATATCAAAATCCATGTCGCAGCCGATGTTGATGTGTTCCCTTTTGTACCCCGACTTAATTTTAGCGCTCTTTTTCCTAAAGAGAAAAAAAAGAATCTCGTATCTTTGAAAAGGTACACCTGTAGGTAGCAATTCCATCATATCACTTACTTTAACTCAGTGTAATAGTTCCCAAAGACAGTGGACATCCCTGGAGAGCCACATGTTTTGTCACCTTCATAGTGTTCACCTTTACAAAACCCTAAGTCAGCTACAGTGAATTATTTGCAAATGAGCAATCAAATGTGGTGCAGTGCCCCAAAAAGCATGTCTGGGCTATTTTCTGAAAAGCAGATGCACACAGATGGGAAGTGACAAAACCATATCCTCATCTCCAACTGATATGATGGTTTTGGAAGTTTGATACATACATGGAAGGAATGGAAATTTTAGAAGTTTACAGGTTTGCCACCAGAAGTCCACAGCAGTGGACTTGCTTGCCTGTCCCAAGCAAACAATTTTTAGACAGTCCTAGTGAATTGGGTAATTCTATTCACTGTGACAGTTATTAAGAAATTACTACTTTGTCTGCAGTTTCCTGAGGGAGTCTCTGCTGTGAAGCAAGCAGGCTGCTTCAGTGGCTCTGACACCCCCATTTCTTCTTAGGGTAGTTTATGAACTTTAATGGTTATAGCCATTTACAGCCACGAGAAAGCTGCCAGGTTAAGGCAGAAATAAACTTTCCTGAGTCACCTGTTTATTTTTATACTACTGGCCAGAAAGTATTTTCTCATGTGTCCTTACATCAAGGGTGCAGACCCTCGTAAGGCAAGAGAGTTATATCTAATATATTCAGCTACTCTTATTTAAGATTTTTTTCTTCTTTTTTTACAAGTGTCTTCTGTCTTTGACCAAATCTTTACTGAAATCTTTCTGGAAAAGTCAGGCTAATTTGAAATTTCAAATCAACCTTTCACGTCAGCAAACAAAAACAACCTCCAAGAACAGTACTGGTGCTGTATCAGAACCACACAGAGACTGATCTCTTTTTTATCGTTACTAACTCAGACTCAGGAATTTCTTGTGTTTTGCACAATCAGAAATAAAGTCCAGAAGTGCCAAAAGCACTCATCTGCAACTTCTGTAAAAGTCAGCAGTATGTCTCCCACCAATGTCACAGCGACAGAGGTAAGAACACAGAGTGCTCCTAAAAATGACTTTACCTGCCGAAAGATTCATCACAGCCAGTAAGTAATAAGGAGGGGGAGAAGAAGTCTCGTATTGAGACACGGTGCATCCCTGTCAAACTAAGCCAGGTCCCACCAGGATTGAATCTCACTCCATTTACCCAAATTTAACAGTCCTCTCAAGGCAATCATAACTACAGTGTCTGTGAAGTGCCCAAGAATTAGTTCTAGACCTGTAACATCATTATTGTACAAGGTTTTTCCTTTTTATTTTTCTAAGAATCCTAACAGTTAAGAAACAATTATAAAAAAACCACTTGAGATTACTCTGATTAACAAAAATATCTCATTAATCTAGAATTAGGAGTGGACTGAAAGCAGTTGACAATGCAGAACACTAAATCTAAAAGACAGGGTGAAAGTTCCCCTGGGACTATAACCCTGAGAGCCTGCAGTGCAGTCTGCTGCTCTGGGAAGCTGATGTGCAGAGTATTTTGACTCAGTGGCAGCACTACTTACACAAAGATAATCAGGGGAAAAAAATAAACCAACATCTAGACCTACAGCTGCTGCTTAATCCCTCTGGCCCACATAAAACATGGCATCCAATCGCCGCGTCAGAAATACCCATCCACCACCAAGGCACACTGTGGCCAGCAAGAATTCCCATGATAAATTCAGCTCGGGACAAGAGCCCAGTTCTGTGTCAACCTATCAGAGTTGTGGCCAACTGGCTCCTGCAGCTTGTTAAGCTTTGCATTACAGCTGACTTGTTCAGTGCTGTTATTCAGGCAGCAGCTCATCCTCTGACATGGCCAGAAATACACAAGGGAGAAAAACCACAACTTTTTCTTCACTCTCTAATTCTAACTATAATTTTCAAGATATTGTGTGTGAAAGTTTGCTTGCTATAGTTTAGGATTAAAAAGGGATTGTTAAAACTAAGGTTTAAGTGAGATGTATGTGATTTCATCTTACATAGGCTGATTATGACCTGTCTCGATATCTCAGGACAAAAAAATTAAAAACGCCTTTTTTGTCACTTTAGCTTACTCACTTCTTACCCAGTGTTAGGAGAGAAGGTGGAGTCAAAGGTCAGCTTCAGGCCCCGTGCAAGCTGAACAGAAAAGAAATTCACTGGTTGGATTTCTAATTTGAGATTGGCATACGTGAATTTGCAAATTGCTTTTTTGGAGCCAAAAATTACCTGATCTTCAAGAGTAATCTCAGTGCCTAGTGTATTGTCAGTGTTCCACTTTTCTGTGAACATCAATCCATATTCCACCCATTTGTATTTTGTTTCCAAACTACCACTGACTTTGCTTGTTTCTGAGTTTGCTGAACCTGAGCTTGTAAATTCCTAAAAGAAAAAAAATAATTTATACATGTAATATATGTATTTGTCAATATATACATTTGTGCAATCAGGCAAATGCTTATATTTGTAGAATGTATCAGTCATTATAATTTGTTAAATATTAGTTCAGATAAATACAAATATATTTATTTTAAAAAGAAATATACAGTATTAACAAAAACACTGCAGTGTCTAGGATTTCAATGTGCTTCCAAACTCACCAGTCCATTTTCAGATCTTGTTTTCAAATCAAGCTTTATTAACCCAAAACCTAGAAGGTGAGTAAAAAAATATGAATCATATATATGTTGATTTGAAAAGCATTTCTGATTTATTTATTAAAACGCTCTTCTAAATAACCTGTGGACTATTAAATAGTTAAAACAAGAGCACAGTTATCAAACCATGTGTTTCTAAGAAGCAGCTTGTACTAACTTCAGATGGCACTTGACTGATGAATCCTATTGACCTCAGCAATATAATTGGGACCAAATTAGGTAATAATTCTTTTATTCACAGTGAGCCACATTCTGTTCATAAGCAAACTACAGACAGCAGTCATCCTGTTCATCAATACAAAGGCACAGCCAAAATACAGCACACAATTTTCTCTCAAAACCAGCAACAGTTCTATGGGAAAAAAGAAGAATTTTATCAAAAGAAAAGTAAGTTACCCTCCCTTTCCAAACAGCAAGGGCAATGTGAAGCTGTGATTCTGTAGATTCTAATGGAAATAATTGGAGTATTTCTCAAGGGAAAGTAATAAAATCCTAAGAGTTTCAGGAATCAGGTAGACAGCAAAAGACCAAACTTATTTGGGCATTATTTACCATATCCCTTGGTGAAAATATCTCTGGCAGATTTGCCCAGGTCAGCATAAGCAGGTGGAACAGCCATTTTCTGGAAGGGAAAATTTAAGAAATAAAAAAGGGAAATTACAGTGTTCAGAAACTTACTCAATTCATTTAAGCAACAAGAAACTTAAGCCTATTTCAGCCACTTTCTTTTTGTATCCCACACCCACCACTTAAATACAGCCTGAATAAAACAGTTATTGCAAACAGTGTGATTTCATTTTGCTCGGGAGCCAGCAGCAGCAATGACCATGCACTTGCCACTGAGGATGTGAAACAGGCTGCAGCACAAATACATATTAAAAGAAAAGGAACTGTCTATGCCTTTCTGAAGAGTTAACTGTTGCTTTCTTATCAATGTAAGTGCATGAATTAACTTATGGTTTTTTCAAACCATTTCTTGGAAATGTTTCTCCTGTTTCTCGCAATGGATCCTTTTCTGATGTAAAGCATTAGGGCCCCAACTCATTCACTCAGGAAATGTAACCAGGACAAGCATCTACCATCAGGAACATCTCTCTTCCCCTAATTCAGAACAGCAAATGGATAACATTTATGTCAGCAAAATCAATAAATGGTCATTCTTGTGCTTCAGTTTTGACTTTGCTATTGCTATCAATGGGTTAAGATGTCTCCTTAAACATTGACCTTTAAGTGTTTTTCTGTGCACCTGAGAAAAAATGAGCTTGCTGAGAAAAATTCAGACTGCAGGGAGGCCGCCCTGTGAAGTCAGGCCATTGGGAGGGCGGCCACAGCCCCGCTTCAGCAGCCAAATGCAGACTGGAGCTCTCTGCAAAGGCACAGCTCAGTGGTGGGGACACTGCAGGGGCAGCTTTCTCCACTGTGCTTTGTTTCTTAGGGATGCCCACGGTGCCATGGAGGTCCTCACTTTCCAATCCTCAGCAGGCCCTGACATTCTTAGTTCAGTGGCCTCCTGCAAAAGAGATAAATGCATCCCATTTTCTCAGCCACTGGGAAAACTGTCTCACCATATACGGAGGAGAAAACAGGATCCTGAGAAGAACAAATCAAGCGAATCTCTTTTTTTATCCAAGTACAATAACTTCTACTTCTTTATTCAAGTAAAGTGATTTCTTTAGGGGAAACAAACTCAAGCAAACTGAAATGGTGTGCATATTCTGTCTTTGTAGACAAGATTTCTGAATTCTACACAGCAAAGGAGATAAATCATACTTATAAAGCTAATCCTCTCGATAACAGATGTTGGACTAAAATTCCATATTCACAAACTTTTTCGCTATTCAAAAGTAATAAGCAGTTGACTACATATGCACGCAAATGCTTTAAAAAATGCCTGACATTCTTCCTCCAGAGTATTCAATGTTAGGAGAAAACTACTTCTTTAAATCCCACACAAACCCACCAGCTCTGAACACGAGGGTGCTTTAATATCTCCCTGGCTGCAGACTGGGATGCAGTTCTCAGGCAAGCTCACCACCCCATGAAGATCAGATAGGGACTTTCAGCAGTCACTCAGCGCCCCAAGCACGCCAGACAACAAGCTGGTGCCTGTTAAAGCAGGATATTGCTATTGCATAAAGGAAGAATCCCTATCCTAGAGGGAACAAAACAGATCTGTGGCTAAATAAAAGCAAACAGTCTTTTCACAACATGAAGTATGATACAAGAGCACATACTATGATGTAGCTTCAGTTGCAGACTACTTGGGTGCATGTCATCTGTTTCCAGTTATAGTCCAGTATTAAAAGGCATCCCCAAATACACAAGCAGCTAAAGAGTTAAAATAAAGTTTTAATTTTTTTAAAAATTCATATTCCAAAGCAATTTTAGCTGCTTATACTGGACCTAAATGTCTCTGCTTGGGTTTGTTTTGTGAAAACCTAAAAGCAGGAATTTAATATTTCTACACAAAATCAGCCTTAAAAAGTGGGGAGAAAAAGGGGAAAAAACTCCAAAAACATAAGCAGAAAAAAACCTAAAGAAAGTATTACCATATTTATATGAGTAATTCCTCTGCTCCTCATTGAAATCACTAGAAGCAAATACAATGCCCTGCTTGGAAATCACCCCCCCAAAGTCAGGCAGCACTCAGGAGAGGGATGGCAGGAGTCACTAAGAGCTGTCTGCGTACAACAAATGCTTCTGCCCTGCCAGAGTAGCCCAGCCCCATGAGAACCCTCTGATGGATATTGCCATTTAGCATCATCAAAAATTAAAAATATTACAAATCCCTACACTTGAAAAATCAAATAGGCATTGCTTTGAAAGATAATGCTCTGCTCTGACAGCTGCACCTTGGAATCTATCAGATCTATTTTATCAATAGTCCCTTTGAGTCACTTCATAAAATCAAAATATTTTCTTCATAAATGAATGCTGTATGCTTTTGGGTTGGATTTTCTCAGTTATGTGTTTCCCTTCTCCAAACCCATGAAGCCAAGTTTTGTTCCCTGATGCCTGTGTATCCCCTCTGGCTGTGGCCAGGCTCATCAGGTGCATGAGCTGTGCCAGGCTGCTCCACTGGTGCAGTCTGGGCCCAGAACAGTGGGAGACATGAGAGCTCCACTTAGACAATTACTATAATTAGGGAACAATACTGAAAGCCAAATCCCTGCCGGTTGTAAGGCAAATAATGTAACACACAGCAAGGTGTTTAAAACTGCTGAGTGCGGAAAACGCCAGGAGCTGTGTACTTGGTGGTTAACCTTGCTGTTGTCAGTGAGAGCAAAACAAAAATAGTTATTTCTGTTTGCACTGGCTAATCAGAAGCCTCTTGTTTAACAGATGGAAAACAAAACTGATTACGTCCTGTGTGAGTACAGGTTGTAAGACAAGCATGCTTAGCAGGGATTCAAACTCTTAAAGGATCAAGGAATGGCCATGGCCGAGTGCCCTTGCTTTTCACCAGTGGGATCCCTGCACATTAACTCAGATTAGGTTTGGACTGAAATGAATTCACTGCTTTTATCCTTGTCCAACTGTGCAAATAGCTCAGCGTGACTATGGACCTCGACTCCTGCACAGAGCAGGCCAAGTAGAATATCTGCAACATGTTCGAAGTGGGGAAGTATTTTTGTTTTCTTTAGTAATAAACACCATAGCACAAATGATGACTGAAGAAAACCTGAACTGAGGAGAAGTACACTCCAAGTGCTGGTGTGAGCACACCTCCAGGAATGCCTGATTTGTAACTGCCACAGGGAGAAAATCGGAAGCTCCCTTTGGAGCTGCAGGACGCAAGAGGCAGCTCCAGTGAAGATTTCATTACAGCAGGCCAAATTGGAATATTTTCCAGTGTCACAGATGGTAAAGTTTTCACTCTATGATGCAGTTCTGGGCAATTAAATCAAACTCAGTCAAAAAAGCAGCAAACCCACAGGGTGCCCTGGCAGATACAAGGATTGGCTGCAACTAAAGGAAAACTCATGTCTGCTTGATAACTTTCATACATGCCTAGGTTAAAGTTCCCCTGCACATATTTATCAAGTTTATGATATTTACATGGGGAAAGGAACAATCTAAAAATTTAAGATAAGAAAAAAATCCATTATAAGAATAAAATTCCCATGAAGACAGTGGAAGTCTATCAGATTCAAGGCTAAGAAAGTAAAAAGGTTGGGTTTACTCCTATGTAGCCACACTTTTTCCCAATAAATTTGAACTCAAGTACCATTTCTTGATGGTACCAGTAGTTCTGAACATTTCATCTCCCTGTCTCCAGAAGCATGAAAAGATGCTACTTGCAGGGTGCACACGTTACAGCTGCTGGGAACAGCTGGGAGGGACAGACAGCATGGGGTTCTGAGACCACGTACAGTCTGTCTGCATGGGGAAAAACCCACAGGAGGGTCTTCTGCTGCAAGGTTAAAAAGAATATTCATTTATTTGTCATTTATCTCCTTCATTAAAGGAACAATTATTCCTTGGAATGAAGCAGCTTTTATGTGCCTTTCTGGACCCCCAGCCTGAGCAGTGTCATTTCCCAGCCAATGTGTGTTGTGTCAATACACCACAAAGGACAGGGCTTGCTCTCAGAGCAGGGCCCAGCTCCCTCCATGTCCCATGGCTGGCTGGAGGCACCAGCTCCACTTGGCACCAGCATCCCTGTCCAACATCCCAGGCTACCAGGGGAGCATGGTGCTGGCTCCACACTTCAGGCTTTGTGATCCAGATCCCAAATCCCTTCAAGTCATGCCCACGGTCTGTTTCAAATCAGGTTCAGTCTCACTGTACAGAGATTTAAGAACACACTTACCCATAAATACATGCACAGTCACGCAGAGGTCAAACATCAAGTTGGGCACATTCACGAGGCTTTTGAGAAGCCAGTAAAAGCATGTGGTTTGTAAATACTCAGCATTATTAGACACAACACTTAACAACACTTTTTGTCCCAACTTGCTACTATGCCAACATCATATAATCTGTGCACCATTATGACTCAAAATTGAAGACTGGGAGTCCACAATTTCTTTTGTTGCAGGCATTATAAAGCCATGCAGCATCCCTGTGACACTCGCAAGATCCCAGCCTTCCTGCTGGAGCTTTGCTCTGGAGCTGCATGCATGATGGAGCAGATTTAAAGAAGGGTTTATACAGTACCTCTGTAGCCCAATAAACAGAGAAGCATAGAGGAGATAAACCCCTTAAAAGCAAATGTAAATATTATTATTTAGACCATACTAATTACGGAATTAAAGAAATAGACAGCCTGCTCTTAATTGTATGGGTATAAATGAAGAACTGCAGTGTTGTATGGCAACCCCCTATTAAACTATCACATATAAGTACCAATTAAATAAACTTGGGGGATGTTGCTGCTTGCTGTAGCTACTGTAGTTACTAAACTGCATGGGACTAACACAGAACCACAGACCCTACATGTTATATTAAACTTTTTCTGTTAAATACCTGTGGAGAAGGAGAAGAGCAGTGCTACTGTCCCACCCTGTGCCACCAGCATGGCAGGGCCCAGGCCAGCGCACGCCCCGGCAAGCACGCTCAGGAAGGGACATGTCCCTCGCTCCCAGCCCCACTGCAGGAACACCCAGCACCAGATCAATGGGGATGAGTAATTAAAATGGAATCTTGTCTTCCAGCACAGTGTGACAGCTCACACAGAAGAGGAGCATCTGCCACACCAGTGGATGGGGTTTTCGCTACCTGCAGCAGACGCCAAGGCCACAAGGGCCTGAGCTGTGTGTCCTGCCTCCACCCCAACAGCGCCGGCGCTGGGAACCCTCCTGCTGCTACAGCAGCCAACAGTGATGTCCCCCACACTTTCATACCCCCAAACACGCACCCAAAATGTAGGCAGGAAGAAAAGGTAGATCGGTGCAAACCTTTAATGGAGAGTGCTGGGGGGAGGCATTATTCCAGAATGTCACTGCAATAGTGCAAAACCCCATTTCTGACAAAATTTCATAGGTGAAATGCCATGAGAAAGGTGATTATTCAACCAATCACTGCACTCAACAAAACAAACTGCAACACACCTCTATTCTCACTAAACCATCTGAGAAACAAGCTGGGATCTCTTTCTGCTGGAATCGCTATAAATATTCCTCAGAGACACAACCCTCCATTGGTCACTGATGATGAGTCAGCTCCACTTCATTTTCTGAAAAAATTGTTACCGTTTTTTTTTTCTTTTTGCAAATACCTAAAGACTGAATGACTCAAAGACTTTCCCCCTCCAGCAAGAGTTGTTCCTAGCAAGGGCTGTGACGAGGCAGAATGGAGGCAGCTGCTGCTGTGGCCCCACAGTGCTCTGTGCAGGAGGGGAAAGCAGAGACATGGGGATTTTTAAACTGACATTATTTCCCACAAGTAAAAAGTTACATTCTGAGAATAAGCAGAATAAAATGGAAGAAGAAATCGGTTTGGCTGCTTGGCTTGAAGCTTGGGGTTTTGGTACATATCAGAATGAATTTGCCAACCCGCAAGAAGGATCCCAGGGGTGCGGAGGAGCGAGGTGAAAGGGATGTCAGAGCCAAGACTGTGATAAACCCGGGCAGGTACAGCCACCCTCGACCTTTGCTTCCCGGGAAGGAGCAGAACGATCCCGCTTGCTGAAGCGCTCCTCAGGAGCCG
>VZRQ01006824.1:1897088-1947019 GCA_013397975.1 Machaerirhynchus nigripectus | reverse complement strand
GGGCCCCCGCCGCCCCTGCTGTCCCGCCACCCGCGATGTCCCGGCCACTCGCGCCTCCCAGCAGGCCCTCGTGTCGCAATGCCCGGCATTACGTAAGGACACAGTTATCCCCGTTCCGACGGGCCGCGTGTGGGCAAACCCGCCCGGGGCGCTGCGGGCTCCCCCGCTCCCGCGCGTCACCCGTGACCGGGTCCCGCCGCCCGCATCGCGCNGGGCTGCGGGAGCCGCTCCCCGGGCACGGCGCTCCGCCGGCAGCCCCCGCGCCCCAGGGGCACCCGCGCCCCAGGGGCACCCGCACAAGGGACCGCACCGGCCCCCGGCTGCGGCATCCCCGAGATGCACTAGTCAGCCCCGGTACGATCCAGGACACCTGCAGCCGCCCGGGTACCAGAATCCCCAGCTCTGCTGGAGATGCGACTAGGTGACCTTTAAAGGGCCCTTCCAACCCAAACTATTCTGATTCGATGAAACTCCCCATTTAGTTTGCATTAGCTAAATTAGAAATACCTAGAATTCGATTTAGAATTTAATTCTAGCTCCCCATCTTGTTAAAATTTCAATTCCCCATATCCTGGTTGAGGCAAGAGTGGTGGGAAAGGAGGAAGGGAGAGTTTGAAAGAGGGTCTGTGAGCAGGTGAGGCTGTGTGTGATGGCTGGTGAGTGTCCAAAGGAGCTGTCAGAGGGCCAGGGGTCAGGGAGGCAGCAGCACTCCCCCCGTGGGGACTGACTGCAGGGCGTGGAGAGGCTCTCATAAATTAGGGAGTGGACATCTTTCCTAACTCCTCCTCAGACGCAGGAATCAGCCCTCACAGCTTACAGGGAAGCTGGGCTGGGTCCAGAGCAACACTCTCCCGGTGACTAAAGGTCAGGCAGGGAGTGCTCTATCAGAGAGGAACAGAGGTGAAGCTGAGCCACGTTCAGGATGAGATAGAAACCCAGTCCTGCACTTCTGGAGGTCCCAGGGACGCTCAGAGCATCACCCACAACATAAACAGGGGAACCATCCCAGCCAAGAAACTGCAGATGGTCTGGCTGGTCACCCTTCTGCCCCCACCACGCAAGGGATATTCACGTTTAAAAGAGTATCACTGCTAAGAGTTCACATCCCACCCACAGGAACACTTTTTTTGTTGTTTTAATTAATTCTTTCCCACTCTTTCTCCCTTGCACAGTGGGACTGGATGGTGAAAGGAGGCAGTTTCCCTGCTTTTGCTCTTACCTGGTTCATGCCTTTGCTTTCCCAACAGCATTTCTCTGAAGGGCACCGCTCCCACAGCTGTGGCAGGGCTGTACCCCCAGCAGGCGAGTGGTGCCTGCCCTGGCACATGGGAGGCCTGGGAGCAAGGTTGGAGTCATCCAGCTAGGCACACACATTGCACTTGGGAACTTTGGTCAGGGTCCAAACTAAATAAACCCTGCAAGGAACTTAATGTTGAACTGAAGTGTATAAATGAAGTGGCTTGTGGAATTCAGTGGGATCTCAGGAATTTCTTGGCATAACAGGGTGGTAGAGGGGAAAGGATTGTGTGTAGCCACATATCGGCCTTAGAAAGGCAGCTGAGGCAGCAAAGGCTGAAGGAATTGTGCCGGGTACCAAATCCACGTTAAAATAAAATGTGCAGCCTTCCACCAGGGTAGGAACCCATGGAAACAAGAGGTCTCTTTCAAATTTGGAAAGTTCTTCTAACCGCAGTAATTTTGTTGTTCCAGGCACCTCTACGAGTGTGGGTGTTGTAACCAGAGCACAGAGTTGCACTCGGGGTGAAGTGTCAGCTCTCAACACCCTCTCAGTTCTCCCTCTGGCAGCAGCTGGTGCCTTCCCTCTTCTCATGCATCCTGAGGCTTGTCAGAGCCTGCCCTGGACTTTACTCACTGTCCCAGGAAAAAAACATAGCCCAGCAAAAACAGTGGGCAGCTTTCTTCTGGGGTGAATTGAACCTCTTCCTCCAAGAGTCAGAGGAGCAAGGGAAGTGAGGGGGTTGCCGGTGCAGAGGCAGGACCCCGGAGGGGAGCAGGGGCACAGGACATTCCCCGTCATCCCTGTGACTCAGTCACAAGGGTGCACTTTCACCCTGAGCAGCAGCTCCTCAACCTGCCCCTGCCAAAGTGCAGCCTCAGCTCTTTGCCCTCTGCAAAGGTAAATCTCACAGTAATGAGTGTGATTTGTGGAGCGCTGCCTCCCAGCCTTGCTCCCTCCCCTTGCATCATCCTGCTGCTGCCCAGCTTATCAAATATATTATTTTATTGCTTCTGGGCATAAAGAAGTATTTTATTACTTGCAGACATGCAGAGGTTGCAGCCTGTTCCCTACAGCTTTTCTCTGAGCATGAAGACCGGGAAGAAACCATCCCTGCCCCTGTGCTGCATTCAGCCCCTCCAGCCCTGCAGGCACCCACAGGGTTTCTGGGGGCTCCTGGGGGTGTCATTGGCTGAGATTAATTTTCACAGGCTGCCCTTGCAGTAGAGGCTGAGTGCGCAGAATCACGGAATCGTGGAATTGTTTAGATTGGAAAAGGCCTTGAAGATCACCAAGTCCAACTGTTAACCCAGCACTGCCAACTCCACCACTAAACCATGTCCCCAAATGCCACGTCTACACATTTTTTAAATCCCTCCAGGGGTTGATGCTGTAGGTGGGCTAAGAACAAGCAGAGGGAGAAAATGTTTCGTTTCTGTGAGACATAATTTTTCATTACTATCTGGAACACATATCTACCAAAAGATGGCAGCAAGTCTCCTCAAATGGAGTTGGGCATCGATGTCATCTGCTCTCTTGGGCTCTATTCTTCCTACAGGTTATGAACAGTAGATTATCCTGGGGAGTGCCAGAAGAGCAGGAGGATTACACTAGATGTTCTCAATGGAGAAAATATGTGCTTATGACTTTGGTTAAAATTTTACAAACTCCTTCTACAGCGCAAGAAATCCCCAAAATGCTCTAAATGTCAGTTCCCTCTTTTATTTTAGCAGTTCTTGGTTTTCAGTAATTCTACATCCTAATTTATTTTAACAGGTGAAAATGGAACAGAAGGGAATGCATCATAATAGATTTGACAAACAATAATTCCACAAATCCTTCACATACAGGCTCTCTCTAGATGTTCCTTTGCCATCACAGGCTTTAGGTCTCGAGCACTCAGAGCAGCTTGTTTGACACCAGTTTGCTGGAGAAATCTGGAATTGCCCCATCTTTCATTATATAAATCTGCATGTCAGTCAGAGGATTATTTTTAAGCTCTGTTCTGTATCAGTAATGGATATAGCTGTGACCTTGGTTCTGATACTATTCATACCAAATTACCTGGGAATAAATCAAAATCAGTAGAGTCACTGCAGGTACCAATGACATCAGGTAACAGTCCTAGGGCTGGGCTTGCAGGAGCTGTGCCCCCTGTGCTCCCCTGTGCTCCCCTGACAGGGCACAGCTTTACAAAGCAAACCACAAAACAAATGTTTTATTCAGGAGTTAGTGGTGAAAAGGCGGGAGGCATGGAAGGATCAGGCCTTCTGCATTTCAAAGTATGCTTCTGATTCAATTTCATCATAAAATGGGACCAGTAAATACTATTTTCATTAATCATTTTTACATAGCTGAATTGTGCAAAACTGTCATTTCCTCCAAAAATAATTTACCTGCCTAAAATAAAGCCATGAGAAAAAAATTTGCAGCTTGTGAATTCTACATGAACAGCTAAGTCTAATTCAACTGCAGTTTCATTCATATCACATAACATGTTTGAACAGCAGAAAATCTCATTAGCCAGAGATCCAAGATCTATTTGTTCAGTAGAGTTTGATTTGGCTTTCTTTAGTAACAAAAATGTTTTCAGCTTGTAACCTGAAAGGAATCCATTAATAATCAGTCAAGAACATGCTGATGGAATGATAAAATAAGCAAGGATGCCTCACTGCTGGGTATCACACTATCTAAACATGCCTTCATGCCTCTTACACTTATAAACTCGACCCAGGCTGTATTGCTCAGAGCCAAGCTCTCACTGCCTGCTGTGCCCACGTCAGAGGCAGGTTGTTTCCACTGCAGAAAACCCTGCACTGGGGATGCTGACATAGCTCTGATGCTTCATGGAGCATCAATGTGTCAGAATAAACAATTTCTACCTGGGCCAGTGTAAGTGGGCTGCTGCTCATCTCTGCAAATGAGCATTAGAAGCTGTTTACCACCACCAGCACAGCCCTCTCACATCCACCCATGTCACTGCTCCATCCTTCCCCATTCTCTAAATGTGACACAAATATCTTTAAAACTCTTGAAAATAGTTGTGTAGATTTAACTGGTTATTTTCACAAAGCACAGTAAGGACCAAGCAAGTTACCCTTGAGGATCCATAACCTCTGGGCCAAGCAGCCAAGAGAGTGGCCATGTCAGCCAGCCCAGCTGTAGCCAGGACAGGCTGAAGCTACGGCAGCTTCACACAGGGGAAGGGACGAGCTGCAAACTGTGGGCTCCGCTCAGAAAGGTTGTTGGTTGTTCCTATTCCCATTTGTCCACTCTACCACCTGCCTGGAGTTTCCAAGCATTGTTCAGCTGCTTAACCAAGATGTGGCCCCACAGAAAGTTGTATTCTGCCCTAGCCAGATAACCCAGCCCAGAGCCTGGTTTTCCCCAAGCATAGCAGACTCAGTCCTTCATGATGCTGAGAAAAACACTAGAGCTGGTGCTGAAGGAAAAAGATGTTATTAATGGAAATCTTTGGATGGGTGCTGATCAGCACATTTCTGGGTTGAGAGAGCCCTGTTCATGCTTCTGTCCTGGCTGTACCCAAACACCCTTCATCAACACAGCAGGGTGAGCTCTGCCAAGAGAGTAAACCCCAGTGCAAAACAATGAAGAAAGGATTATTACCATGTATCTTCTGAAGTAGCACCCAGCAGGCTGCACAGTGATGGGCACCCCTAACCAGTGTGCTACACCAGCACTGTGCCACACAGCCTGCAGTGGGCTCGGGGCTGGCAGGACTGGGGGGCACATGGGTGTGAAAAGCCCAGAGAGGGCTGTATTGATTTTTGAGGAAGAAAGCCAAAAAGTAGAAAACAAAAGGGGAAGGCAATAAAGCCAAACTCCCCAGCTCCTTTTGATCTTGGAAAATAACAAAGAGATCGAGCTGACATTATTACACCCCTCGCTCACTCCCTCTGAGTTATGTTTTTATTTCCCTGAACCAGTAATGATCAAAGCCAAGAGCCCCTCCATCACTGTATATTTTCCTTTTCACTCCAAACAACAGTTGCAAAGGCTGCAACGCTTTCTCTCGCAGCTGTCCTGGACCAGTGGTCTGCTTCAAACAGAGCTGTTTGCAGGAGCACCAACTCCCATGGTCTCAGTAACCTCATCTTCACACTCCTGGGGCAAACGAGCCCCGCCCAGGCAGGGGAGTGGGAAAGTGATACACACCCTCCTCGTGGGGTACAACTTGTCAAAACAGATGTCATGGCTTTTATGGCTTTTACAACTTGAATTGTTTGGGGAGAGGTGGAAATTCGGTATGTCAGGTGAGGCTGGAGTAGAAGCCTCCTTGAGGACAAAGCATGGACAATATACACACAGGCAGATAGTGATGGGCCGAGGGAGAATGGTTTTAAACTAAAAGAGGGGAGAGTTAGATTAGATGTTAGGAAGTTATTCTTCCCTGTGAGAGTGGTGAGACCCTGGCACAGGTTGCCAGAGAAGCTGTGGCTGCCCCTTCCCTGGGAGTCTCCACAGCCAGGTTGGACGGGGCTTGGAGTAACCTGGGATGGTGGAAGGTGTCCCTGCCCATAGCAGGGAGTGTGAAACCTTTAAAAGCCCTTCCAATCCAAACCATTCTTCAATTTTCTGACATCAGTAACCACAGGGAAGTGGTGAGTGACACAGAGGCATCAAGTGTGTCATCACTGCGAGGAGCTGTGCCTGCAGGTACCGAAGACATCTTAGAATCATAGAACCATTTAGGTTGGAAAAGACCCTTAAGATCATCAAGTCAAATTGCACTTAACCCAGCACTTCCATGAATTCTTCTTCAGAGAAGGAAAGAAGAAAGAGAAGAAAGAAGATGAAGTCATTACCTCCTAGCATACATTCTTTCTGCATATATTGAAGAATGTGTCAGCCCTCTTCGCTTCTCAGAAAGAATCAAACCCAAAATCATCACAGGCCACAGTATTTTCTAAGTACCATGATTATCTTGTCTTGCAAGTAATACTAGTGAAGCAGTGAAGATACAGCATATCAGATAAATAGGTGATAAATACATGCCAAGCAAAACATTATTTGTAGGCTATTTAAATTCAGCAAGCATTGGTATTAATCTGGCAGATAAGTTTCCACATTGTGCTTACAGAGCTGCAGACAAAATTTTTAGCTGTTACACACTCTAACACATCTTTTACTTGTCCAGGACCAGACTGCTGAATAGAATTGGAAAAAAGTCATTGAGTCACTGGGAAAAAAAGTAATTGAGTAAAGGTCAAACAGTGGAAGCTGCAGTGATGGGCAAGAGGACTCGGGGAAGGAAGAAGCTGCCAGGGCTCATTGTTGATGGCCAGCATAGGCATGGCAGAAAGATTCATGGCCACGTAAAATGGTCAAGGAAAATTCACCTTGGCAATCAAGAGCTGCTGGAGCTGAGGGGTTTCTTGTTGCTGCCATCTTCACAAATGGAGTTTAAGTACTGGAACACTTCTAGAAGTAAACAGAGACTTGGCAGCAAAATATTCACACTGGATTGATATTTGCCAAAAAAAAAAAAAAAAAAAAGGAATGGTTCAGCACTATTTAAATGATTATTTAATCAGGTGATATTTAGGTTGCCTGATCAAATAATCCTGCAAATACAGATGTGTAACACTGTTTTTTAAAATAAACAGACAGAACTAATAACATCTGTTCTTCAGCTGTAGTGTTTCTTCTGTGCAGTTAAACCAAAGGCATGAGATCAAATCTACATGTGGCTGGGTTATGTGTGAGCATCCCAGCCTGAAATATAGTTGTAGCTGCAGTACCCAATGAAACAGGACATGTGGGTTTAGGGTACAGGTCTTTAAATTCCTCCAGGTAAAACTGAGTGTATAGAGAACTTCTTTAAGCATTGTGACAGCTTGTTTCTGCTGTTGCTGAGTGGATACAACTGGGATAAACACTGAAGGAGACGGTGGAAATCACCATTGGACTTGGACAATAGAATAATTTTACCTATTTATGTAGTGTAATAAATGGGGTCCATTGAATCATTGGGTGCCCTCAGTAGGATAGACACAGCCCTACAGCTTTTCCCTTCGAGCTTCTTCCCATGGGAGCAAGGGGCATCTCTGTTTCAGGGAAGAACAGCCCTTGCCAATGAGCTGCATTCCCCCTCAGTACTGCAGAGAAGCAAAGCCCTCACAGAGAGGGACAAACGGAGACAATGTGTCCTTCCCACCTCACTGAGGGTTTAGACCCATCCTTGGCATTATACAGGAGTAGCCGGAGTTCTCATCTCCATTCCACAACTCATGGGTTTTCCTCTTCAAAAAAAAAGTCAGAATATCAGAACTGGCCAACAACTGACTGACAAGAACAGTAGTGATGTGATAGCAGAAACCTGAGAGGAAAGACAATGTGATCAGGAGCCTGCAAGAGAAAAGGCTTTCCACAGCCCTGCAAGCAAATCCTGGCATCAGACTAAATCTGGGTATAGAGTGCACTTGTAATCCCATCCCTGGAAGGAATGGGAGGGCTGCATTAGCACAAGACAAATTGCTGGTTGTGACAGAAGCTGGGGACTGCTCTGGGAAAGAGGGGCTATTTTTTCTGGAAGAGGAAAGATGGCTCAACTGCGACGGAGTATTCCTCAGAGGGCACAGGTCCTGCTGGGGGGAGCCGGCTGGGACATGCTGCTGAGAACATCTGTCACCAGACTCCTTGGAAAGGGGCTCTTTATGATCCTTACAGTTCACACTTTCCAGCCGAGGATCTCATGGAAAGTGCTGCCTGGGAGCTCTCCTTCAACTCACTTTACGCTTACAGAAATGCCTAAAAAGAGATTTATTCCTAAGAGAGATTTTCTAGAGCTGGTGATGAGCATTGCTGGTTGCCTTGAGGTCATCCCACTGAGCCTTGCAGGGAGGAGATATGGGTGACTTGAGCCAAGAATCCTTAAAATTTCTGGTTTGGTGTTTATACAAAAATAAAGGCAGGCGCAGAGTAAAATTGGTGCAGAAGTTCTTACAAATTAAGTCCATGTGGGAGAGCTGAGGAGGGCTTCCCTTCCACTTCAGAGGGAAGATCAGGGCAAAATCTCCACCTGCTTGCTCAGACACGGGCAAGAGAATAGTTTAGGTGCTTCACTGCACTCATCTGAGCTCAGTGCAGCCTTTCCACTGATCCCAGCTGAGTTTGAAGCAGACAATATTGTTTCCCAAGCACAAGCCAAAGCATTACCCAGTGTCTGGCACTTCTGCTGAGGCTGGGAGCAGCTCATCTCCCAGGAATGCAAACCGTGAGAGCTCAGCAGATATTTGCTTTCCTTGCTGCATGCAGCCTGGATAAAATCCAGAGAGCAGGACCGTAACAGCAGCTTGCAGAGCATCCTGTAAGAATGTGGATTTCCTCTTTTGGAAAAAACTCTGCCCTTTGATCTATTCCACCTTAGAGAAGGAAGAGGCAATTTTCCTCTTAGCCCTGAGATACATCAGTCACCATGTGGAAATATCCTTAATTATGAAAGAACAAGGCAGAAGTTGACAATAAACCCCAGCTCCCTACATACACGTGTGCACACACACATCAGCCTCTATTCCATTGAGGAATAATTCGACTGTAATTAGTGCTACCATTTTCTATTCTCTTTTGATCAAAGTGTTTTATTTCTGTCTGTCCAAAAGCCTCTTTTTGATCTTTGGTCCTAAACTTCAATTGAAAGCTTTAGCGAAGGAAATTCCTCCACAAGTTCAATACTTGGCACGCCAAGCCCTGAACAAGGCACCCAACAAACAGCATAATTCCTCGTGACAAAGGTCCCATTAGGCAGCAGATGTTAACAGAAGCCCAGGGCACTTTAGGAGCATGTTTGACACTTGGTTTCAGCCACTTCAGGCCATAACTTAGAGGCAAGTCACCCCTGTAGTGACAGCAGAGGGACAGAAATCTCAGGGGAAGGGCACCAGATGCTCAGGGCCATGCAGTGGGACAGCCACCACCCTGTCCCCTGCTGTCAAAGACCATTAATCCACAGTTATTCTGCAGTTTTAGGCTTTGATTGCCAACATTTTTTCAGGCAGTTATGTATACAAAGACAGAATTCATAAAATATTATTAAAAGCAATTATTTATAGAAAGACAGTTCATGAAATATGCTAAGTCCATCTTTATAATCATTTTTTTTTCATTTATTATGTGATATTTCTTGGGTTTGTATTTCATTCTCATGAAGGATGGCAAAGTAAAAGCTCTATCCTGGTGCATCCCTGGGGTGGAAAGGGCAGGAACAAGGAGGTTGCACAACCACACTGGATAACAGAGTGGTACTAAATGGGGCTACAGGGCAGGTTTGGATGCATTAGATGCATCCTGCTGCCAGAAGCAGCCACAGAAGCATAAAAAAATATAACATTGAGGGAAGAAACCTCACTGCCTGGCTTAGCCTCTGCTAGTCAGACAGGAACAGCTCACATGTGCCATCTAGTGACGCTGATATTTCATATACTGGGGTTTCTCCAGGCAGGATCAAAAATACTCAGCAAGATTTGAGGGCCCATAGCCACGAGGATGGCCACCAGTAAAGCTGTACAGGCAGCCCTGTCTGACAGCCCCTGGCTGCTGGTGCAGCCTTTTCTGTGCACAGGCTTAGGACTGATACAAACCCAGAGCCAAAAATAACCCAAATCAAATTTCCCAAATATATTAGCAAGGCTTGTGTTCAAATCTATATATTCCTCTGTGCACATGTACAAAAAATACACTTGGTAAAAGTAGTATAACTACTAGTAGTATAACTAAATAGCCAAGAACTAAATAATAACTACTCTATAACTAGATTAACCAATAACTTGGAACTAAATAGCACCTGTAGAAGGCACCAATGCTTAAATCTGAAGGAAAACCAAGATTTTTAAAAACATGTTAATTGAAGTTGTCCCAGGATCACAGTCAGAGCGGATGGGCAGATCAAAGCCCTGGCACTGCATAGGGTTTATAGGGACAAAGTACCAGAGGCAGCAAATGAAGGGCAGACATTAACCATTTTAATTACTGGAAGTGGGTTTGAAGGGCAGTGTGTGAAGGAGGATGTGGGAATAACCATTCAATTAAAAATGGAAATGCCTTGTGCCAGTATGCTTACTGCTGCATTTGTCTCTGGGATGAAGAACGAGTTGTGTGGAGTTTCCCATCTGAGCTGGGGAGGAGATGGGCCTGGAGATGCCCCAGAGCCAAGAGCCTCTCCTATGCCAGTGGGCTTGAGGCCATTTCATGTCACACTGGGGAGGGCTGGAGAACCTCGGCACTCACTGCTAAGGCACTTCCTCGAGAGCTCAGTGGGGTGGGCAGCTCCAGAGCAGCTCCAGCAGAGAAAATGAGGCAAGAAGGTCAGGATGGAGAGTGACCAAAGGCTGCAAATCCAGCTGCCTCCTAGGGACGTTTGCTCAGACCTGACTCCATGGCTGGGCTGGTGCTGTCACTCAGAGCAGTAACACACTGAGGGCACAGGGACTGACCAGGTTGCAGCCCAGGCTCTGCTAATCCCAAACACTGATTAAAACTGTGACACAAGTGTTTGGTGTCCGACTTGTCCAAAGAGGTTTCCATATTTACCAATAACCTCTCCGTCTTTCATGGTTCCATTTACCCTCCTTGATCACAGAGTATTTTCAACCTTTTCAAGGCAATTACATCTCACCCAGGATGGTTGTAGCCACCTCCTACTGCAAGAAATACCTTCTCAAAGCACAGGATGCAGGGAGGGGAAGGGATCAGTGTTTGCCTTCACTGCAGACAGTCCCCCATTGGAAATCTGTTCTCTCACACCTGTCTTCAGCCTCCCCAAGTGGTTGGCTGTCAGAGGTATTGAATCTCAGGGATGTGACCTGACTTTTCCCTTTGCTGTTTCAAGTCCTGCATTGTGCAGATCTGTCATATGAAAGGCACCCCAAGATCCTTCCAAAATTGTTTAATCCCCTGCTTCTTCCTTAGTAAGATGAATGGTTCAGCTCACTTTCAACCCTCAAGTGATTGCCCTTTTCCCTGAAATAACTACTGATTTTATCTCTCATTTCCCTATACACCTACTCCCATATTTCTTTAAGTTTATTCCTGAAAGCCCCGAGTTTTTGTTGCTCACTTTTCATGGCCTGCAGCTTTTCTTTTAACATTAAGAGCATTGTTTCTGGAAAGACATTAAGGTGCTCATCAAATGCCAACATAAAAGCCATAAATACCCCATTTGCATTCATATTTTGATAGTCCCTCCATCTCTGCTGCGATGGTGTCTCTCCCTGTCTGCATCCTCTTGGCCCAGGCTGGGTTTCTTCACCCAAGCTGGGATCACATCTTTCCTCTTTCCATCATGGGTTATTCCCCATGTGACTGTTGTCCACTCAGTGCAGCAACAAGGGATATTCCTTCACTTGGACTTCAGCCTCTCTTCTTCACTTTCAAAGATCTCATCTCCTGGAGAAGATCATGGAGGCTTTGGCAAGCTGCAAACTCAGATAGTTCCTCTTTCATTTTGCATACTCCCATGAGAGGGTGCTGCTGGTCTCCAGCAGTGGCTGGTGTTCCTCCAGCAGCTGTGCTGCAGGGACCTTCAGCACCACTCTGAATTAACTGCAAGGTTTTAAACACACCAAATGCATTACAGCCTGGCTCCATGTCCCTAAACACCCACCCAGAGGAGCATTGCTTGAACCTCTTCAGCTTCAGACCACATCTCTGTAGAGATTTATCTTCAGCAGAGCTGTTGCCTGGTCCTTTTTTCCCCCCTTGACTTCAGAGCTGCTGTCCTCTCCCAGGTTTCCACCACCTCACATGATCCAGCCTAGGATATGTCACAGGAGAGACAAGATATTAGTCTGCTTTTATTGCCGAGCTATAGGAAATGCTTTAAAGCAGGCAAGATAAGATCTCCACTGGAGGGTGAAATGGGATGAATGGAATGGCCTCCAAAAAATCGTGATTACCAGCTGATTTCATTAGGTCTTGTCCCCTTTTAAATAAATTTCAGGACTTCACCAACAAGACTTGAACTTTGAAGTGCAGGAATGGGATTAGGAGCAGCCATAAAAATGAGCAAAGCCCTCAAAAGTTAAGGCCAGCACCATGTATCCTGCCAATTATCAGCTTCTTATGCTCTAGGGAGAAAACATCGCTCAGCTTTAGCTGTCCTGCCTTCCTTGGGGAGACTGGTTGCCATAACTCTCCTTCTTAGTGAAAGAGAGTTAGTTAACTCCTTCTGAGTAGTTCTTAGTAAAGAGAGACAGGAGTTAAAGAAATTAAATCATTACCCTTTTAGGACCAGTAAGATTTGCACTGCTGGTAGCAGACATTTGATGGGTATCCCTGAAGCTGCTCTAAATTTAATCTTGTAATTCAGAGATTACAATTTAGAAATTCCTCGAAGAGTAAAACTTCCATTCATCACTTCCAAAACCATGGATGGCATTTCCCAGGTTGCAAACTCTTCCTTCTTTGAGTCTTCAGAGTGCAGGGGAAGAAGGCAGAAGAAAAGAAAAAAACTAAAAGTTAATTTACTCGTCATTACTATCTTACTTTCTGAGGCTGGTTTTGGGGATGGATGCCAACATCAGCCCTCATGCCCCAGCCTTCCTGGAAGGTACCCTGTTCACAGGCTCCCTGTCGCAGCAGCATGGCCATAAACATATGCAGTGCACCCACAATATTCTTTGAACCCCAAAATGGAAATAGGTTGTGAACCCAGCACAGATCACACACGTGGCATTAACATTCAGTCCTTTGAATCCAAGTTTAACCTAACTTAGGTATTTTTTTTCTCTTTCTTTTAGTTCCTTTGGCATAAACAAGCTCATCTGGAGCAGCACAGCAACTCAGAGGTTGCCCTGTTCCGCTCACCCCACTACTCTTTCTGTCCAGCTCAAAGCCTCAAGGTCCGGGGGAAGCTTTTGAGCTCTGCCACATCTCCACTCTTCACTCCTCTGCCCACACTCAGCCAGCACACAGCAGTGTTTAACTAGAGACCATGCCATGAGCACAGCCCAGGCTGAGACTGAGCAGCTGAAGGGCTGGCAAGAGCCACACAAAAATGCCCCAAAACCTCTACAAGCCGTACAGCCATCAGAGCATAAAAGCCAAGGTGCAGAGCACTGCTCTGCACAGAGGCTCTCGCAGCCAAGTAGGTCACAGGAGACATAAAACAAGGTTTTCCCCTTCATGAAACAAGAATCATGTGCTCTTTATGTGGCAAGGAACACGCAATGGAGGCAGCTCTTGCAGCCTGCTCTGCAAAGTCACATTCACGACCTTTTTCAGAAATGAAGTCATATGAAAACAAAGGGGCTAAAACCTTTTAGCTTTATGGAAAAGAGTTGGGGTGTTTTGGGGATTGTTTTTTGTTTGGTTTTTTTAAAATCAGACTAAGAAGAAGTAATTCGTTTTAATGATGGCTGTTTAATGGGTTTCCTGATCAAAGGCAGCAGTGTCTGTGCAGAGATCACTTACAAACGTCAGGTCTCTCCAGCCCCCAAATAATGTTGTTGCATTGGTGAGGTTTTCCTCAGGCTAAGCCTGCCAGCCCTAACCACATGAGCTGGCATTGTTTTGTGTGACTAACCTGGATCCAAGCCCCTGGTCTGGGACAAAGCAGGCAGCTGGTGCCGGCAGGGCCAGAGGAGACCAAACACTAGAGCTGGAACACTGCTGGCCAGTACCCTTGCTGGGACTCTGCTTAGAGTTGGGGTTTTTTTCCTGGGTTAGTCTGATGGTCCCACAAGATTTAAAGGCCCTTTTGTTCAGCCTCTCATCAAAAATTGGCTTAGTGGCAGATTTTTCCCAGTCTCCCGAATTTCCCCAATCTCCTACAGACTCAGAAACATTCTCTGATACCTCTAAAATCAGGGAAATCAGTCATAAAATCCTACTCTTTCACAGTATTAAAAAGAAAGGGACAGCAATTTCTGCCTCCAGCTCTTTGCTGGCCTCAGCTCTGAATGATCCTACGAGCAGGAACAAGGACTGGTTGTGCTGGGCAGGGATGGGGAAGGCTCCGGAGCACGACACTGACAGCAGCACATTCCAGGCTATGAGTACAGCACCATATGAGGGCTTTTCAAAACAGGGACACCAACAAGCTGTACCAAAGTGTCCCCACATTGCCCAGCAGCACCACATAGTGTTACTCTTTTTTAAAAATTTTTTTAAAATTTTTCCTCTAATAGGAGCAAGATTAATTCCATACCAACAGCCACAGTACATGCAGCTACCTCTGACACTGGTAAGAACCAACCTTGCGGTTCTTTGAACATTTGCCTGGCATCTTCCTGAAGCACTTGACCTATATCTTCCTCCTACTCTTTCTTTTGCTTCTGTATATTCAAATTAACTACTTAAAGGAGTTATCTGTTTTTCTGTGCTTAGCAGTAATACAAACTCTAACGATACAGCGAAAAGCCTCATAGATCAGTCGTGTGTTCAGCCCATGACATCTGCCACACACCTTATTTATAAAGCAAATCCTCCTTTCCCCTTTAGAGTAGCTCATGGGTTGCTGAGGCCCTTTTATACTGCACGAGTCAGACTGGAGATCTTAATTGAAACCTAAATGGTCTCTGCAGGCCATAGGAGCTAATGAGCAGTTTCCATTCGATTTGATCAAGAAATATTTAAGCAGAGCTGGACACATGTTTCATCAGGTCTCTCTCCTGGACAAGGGTGGCATCAAGTACCCACTCACCACCACCCTTCTCTCCTCTATCCCAGAAACACCCAACAAGCCAGGGAGGAGCAAGGCTTTGCAGCTCCAAGTAATGGATGGGGCACTGGACACCCCTCCAGCAGCAGCGTGAGATGCTGTCTGGGATGATCACCCAGCACTGCTGCTTTTGTCAACCACTGCACATCAGCAGAACACGCAGCTGCACCATGGCAAAACCTGCTTCCAACGTGCACTGGGCACAAGAAGCAGCTTTTGACAGACTCCCAGCTAGGAGCCTGCTGGTGTTCACACCGTGGCCTCCCAGTGCTGTTTACTCCGTTACAAGTAAGCAGTTTGCACTAATGGCATGCATGGCCTTAAAGAGCCATTAAGTGTTACAGAAGCACTTGAGCTAATTAGCAAAAGCCACATCAGAAAATGCAAGTTCCTGCTATCCTTCCTGTTTCATTATGAACACAAGATCAAGAGGTTAAATACCAGCCTTTAAAAGGTGACCAACACCTAAACACCTTGGCAGTCTGGCCCCAAGCAGTTTGCGTGGGGCTGTGCAGTTCCAGGGTCAGAGCCAGGATCCTTTCAGAAAGACATTTGCTGCAAATTCTTACAGACACAAACCTCCTGTAACCTCAGCAGCAGCCCCATTTGCTGTTACACAGAGAGGTGACCTTAGCAGGTGGCAGAGCAGGGTCACAGAGTCTAAGAAAATGAGATTTGATCTTCTGAGCACACCTGAGAAGCCCAACCCATTTCTACTGCTCAAACAGTGTGACTCAAAGCTCAGCCAGGGACGGAGGAGGGATTTAAAACAAGAAGGGCATGATCTTTTTAGGTATTTCTCCCAAGCTACTTCCACAAGATTGGAACACACGATACCACAAAAGCCATGAAGAGCCCTTATGTACAGTGGGAGAACAATTCCCATGAGAAGATCGTAGGTGTGGATATTGCCCAGCCCAGACACGTCTTCTAGGTCAAGCAGTGGGCGTCACTGCCTGTCCAGTAAACGTATCCCATATTCATACCAGCCTTCAACTGTGTCCATGGCAATTCTGCCTATCCCATCAACTGACCTACGGAGAAATGGTAGTTTTATCACCAGTGACACTTTTGGACTCAACACTCATACACAGAAGTGGCAGAGGAGACTTTGTGCAGTTGTCTCTGCAGACAGAAGCAGGAGGTTGGATTTAGCCAAGCAAGCACTTTGCTATGCCAAGGACATTTTCATGTGAAATTTGTCATGTTAGTTTGAACTCAAAGCACAGTGCAAGGGATGTGTTACATTGGTTTGGCGATGATATCCTTGTCAGGTTACTTATTATTCTGAATCTTTGACAGAAGAGCAAAGCTACACAATATTTCTTAAAGAAAAATGTAAAGTGTCATTTTATTTTGATGTTTCAATAGTCTTTTTCCAAGAGAGATTCTGCACTTGGAAATACAAACCCTTCTGAATTCTTTTTATACTTCACAGTTTGCTGTTTTGTGAGAGATTTTTGGCTCTGTTACCCAGCAAAACAAATAAACTTCCTTGTGCATCTTGATCACCTTGCCAGAGCATGGGAGTTTCCATGGCCGTTAGCATGGAATCAGCATCCCTTGGGAGGTTCTTCCAGAGATTCTGCATTGTGTTGATTACACATTCAGTGGCCACACAGCCAATTTGATCCTCATCCATGTACTCGTTAAAGCTTGTAGGTACAGCTGAACACTGGATAAAGCAGAGGAGTGGAATTGCTATAGTTTTAAGTAATCTTGCTTATGAAAGATTATTTCACAGATGTCCTTAAAACTGGAGTTTAGGTAGTTCTCAATAAGACCTCTATAAATCCCCTGCTTACTTGCTCTTTGCTGACTTTCTCACTGCCAATAATTATTGTGGTTCACCCACCTCCCAGCAGAACCTTTCTTACTTTCCTAATTAAAATTCCATTGTGGGCATCATCTAAGAACTCGCAATCCAAAAAACTCAGGCCATTGCACAAAACACATCCAACTCATCCCTAATGTAAGCCCATTGCAATGAAGTCAACAGCTACACCCAAAACCAAAGAACCAAAGCCTGTGAATAGCTCCTGGGCTCCTCCAGCCTGCCTTTCTCCCACTGGGATTGCTCTCTACCAAAACTCTCTGGGATTTAGAGCAATGTAGTTTTCAACAAACTAAGCTGGGCTTTAAAGATCTTGTTTAAAGGCACATCCTGATGCCTCATCTGCATTTTGCTTCTCCCCATCCTTAATTGCCACTCCACAGACTGCACTAACAAATGGTGGCATCCCCAGTGCTGAGTCCCACCAGCATCACAAGCCATGACCACCTTAAGCATCTCCTGGTTAAGCTTGCCATATTTTGCTGGTTTCACCTTTCTTCTCCAATACCCCAAATATTTCTGCCCTTCTCACAAGTCTTAATTAGCTAAGGAAAAGCTCCAAACCCCAATGATGCCCAAACCTGAGCACAGCCACTGATGAGGAATATGTAACATCATGTGGTAGTGGGTAATACCACGAAAATGCCCATTTGTCTGGATAACTGAGATTCATTCCAAATTCATGCCTAACATGGAAGCTAACACACCACCCTAATGCCAATTATTAGCTTCAAAGGCAGCAGCACAGACTAACGCTGTAGACAGATAATATCAGACATCCCTATATTAAAGCAAACACAAATGGTTTAATTTCATTTCAGATTCACCTGGAAAACTCTGGCTCTCCCATATTCTTGTGCTGGTCCCCCCTGGGAATGGCATCAGCGGTGTTCACCCATCCTTGTTCCATCCCAGATGGCATTGCTGTCCATTTGCAAACCTGGGTGGCACCACGCCTTGACCAACAGTCAAGGCTATCAATACAACATGTTCTAATAGCAGTTCCTGACTGAATTAAGGTGAAAATAAGTCTCTTGGGGGAAAGTTAATCATTCATTTCAGAGATTAAAAACCCCAAACCAGTCTCTCACCCAAGTTACAGTGGGTTCTCATCTGATTTTGTATTAATAAAATAAGCATCATAGAAGTTTAAAGTGATTTGGACAGTAAAGTTGCAAGGTATCTTCTGGTTCAATCCAATTTTAACATTTGGCATTTTATTTTTCAGTTTAGGAGTGTTTCAGTAGCTCTCAGAGAGTTTTACTAGCTTGTTTCATGGAATAACAGGTTGCAACACGTGCTGGGTGCCCTGTGGATGACAGGCAGTCTATACTGACTAATCCATGTAGGTCCTGTTGGAGAAACCACTCAGGCCAGTGAGAATTGTACAAACTGAAACCAGCTGTTTGTGCAAGCTTTTATATGGGCCTGGCTCATTTCAAGATTTAACTCGCATTTGCTCTACCTCCTGTCGAAGGACCCAATCTTCTCAACTACTTGTGTTTCTGGATCTTTCTGTTCTGTGAACAAAATATCCAGGGAACCCACTCCTGTGGCCAATGTACCATGATGAGCTACATGGGATGATGAGGAACCATGCTGGAGTCCTACATGAAGTCCTACACCACGTGGATTACGTGCAAATGCAGGGAAGGAGTATAGAGCAGTTAAAAGAGAATATCTGCATAATGCGTATTTACTTTTCATTGCCAAGAATGAATTCCATGAATATTTTTAGGTGCCTTTTTCAAGGTTTCTGTCTTGTGTTCTCCACAAAGTGACTTTCAACACAATCTTGTGCATCTGTTTTCATTCATTAAAGAGTTTGTTTCCTTGTATGATAAAAACAAATCTGGCAGCTGACATATCTGTGCAGAGCAATAGCAGTGCCAAAGCATCATCAAGTCTTTTGCAGTTTGAGGCTGGATCCAGACCTCACAAAATATTCCACAAACTTTTCTCCTCTTTCTCAGCTAAAATTTCATTGCAGCAGCTACAGCAGTGCCTTCAGCATCCAAAATCTGAGAAGAGAGTGCAAATCCATGGGCCACTCCAACAGGATGCAGACAGAGGGGTAATACCTCCATAAACTCATGCACCAGCTATTCAGCTCCCCCATGCCAAAGCATTGGTTGTAGGAAGCCCTCATGCCATGGGGATGAAAGCAATTCAGAGCTGTAAAAACATTACAAGGTTTATATTAAAGTGCTGCAAAACCATGGGGTTTTGTTTATATTCTCTCCTGATGCATCCTGTAGAATTCTGTATGAGCCTTATCTGTGCAATGGTTATAAAGCCAGCAGAATCTTTATAGTCATATTAAATTCTACAAGTCTCTCCAATACCTGGATGTCAGAGGGACTCTCAGGGGTTGCAGTGTAGGTTAGGAGTGGCTAAAGTCTCTGGATGCCTCTTTTCACGCAATGTAAATCTTTTGCTCTAGAGGCTAACTTGGAGTGAAACTCACCATCAGACAGTCAACACAAGGGCTGCATTTCACTTAAATGGCCCTTAAACTGTGAAAAGGGTATTTCTTGTGACTTTGGCAAAGCAGCAAATTTCACTCTGACGGAAGTAAAACCCTCAGCTAAGGCATAACATATCATCTAGACCAGCCCATGGAATAACTGGGTAATGTTTCCCTTCTACATTTCCATTGGTATTTCCATTGCTAATCTAATGTCTTTCCATCAGTTACAGAGCCACTTACCTTGGTTTTGTCCATATATTTTTGTTGGAGTTTTTAGAGGACCCTCAAAGAACTACTCAGCCTTATTGCTTGGACTCATTCTAGAAGGGATGTCTAAGGGGAATATTTTCATTACAGGGAGTTTCCTCCATTAAGACCCCATGAAATGCCAAGCCTAAATGTGTAAAGCCACCATTGGGAATAGTCACCAAGAGAGCAAATTGTAATTCCATATTTCAGGATCAAAGCAAAATGCACATTTCCCTGTTAATCAAGCTGAACTTTATACCAGACACCGAAACCTAGAAATACCTGCCCCTGAAGAGGGAGAAGAAGCATATTGTGCAACACATACATCCAGTGGGAAACAACATGAATTTACAGTTCAGAGACACCCACAAATTGCTCAGAAATAAATCACTGACAGAACTGATTCAGGGGAGAGTATGGAATAAGGAACACCCTGCAAATAACTGCCAAGACCTTATTTAGGCACAGGCAGGAGTCTTCTCCTAGAGATGGAGAGGAGAGCACACCGTGGATCTGCCAGCCAGAGCACGTGTTTCCTGGCTACGGCACCTCACCACAGGGCATGCTGGACCCTGCTGGACCACACATGGCTGTGGCACAGCCTGCTCCTTCCTTGGAACAAGAGCAAACAGAGGAGGCAGCTGCCCATTTTCAGACAGGTCTCAGTGTGAGCACAGACATGCCCAAGCCCTGCCTCAGCACAGGGTCAAGCACTGCAGGTCTGTGCCCAGTCTTGCAGTCACCTGGGTTGTGATCCTGTCCAGGACTGCTGCTGTCCAATGAGCCCACTACCTTTACTCCCTCCTCCATTTTAATTTCCCAGTGAATTTCTGGGAAGTCTTTAAAATACATCAACTCCATGTAGATTATTTTTAAGCAAACAATTGGCAAAAAGGTGGACTGCAGCTTAATTGGTAAGCCAGGATTTGGTCAGTATGAAATCGTATCTCCAGCTGTTGGGAGATGATTTTTTTTTTTCTCCTTCATTTCACAAGTACTGTGGCAAGAAAGCTTTCTAAAATCATAGAATAGTTTGGTTTGGAAGGTACCTTTAAAGATTATCTTGTTCAGCCACCTGCTGTAGGCAGGGACACCTTCCAGGTTGCTCCAAGACCCATCCAGCCTGGCCTTGTGGATCAACAGCTTCTCTGGGCAAGCTGTGCCAGGGCCTCACCACCCTCCAAAGGAAGAATTTCTTCCCAATCTAACCCTGCTCTCTGTCAGTTTGAAGCCATTCCAGTTTGTTCTATCACTCCATGGCCTTGTCCCAAGTTCCCCTCCAGCTGTCTTGGAGCCCCTTTAGGCACTGGATGGGCCTCTAAGGTCTCCCTGGAGCCTTCTCTTCTCCAGACTGAACAATCCCAGCTCTTCCACCCTGGCTTCAGAGCAGAGCTGCTCAAGCCCTTGGAGCATCTTTGTGTTATCCCTGGTCTTGCTCCAGTAGGTTCACATCCTTCTGGTGCTGGGGGTCCCAAAGCTGGAAGCAGCATTGCAGATGGGGTCACAGGAGAACAGAGTGGAGAGGTAGAATCACCTCCCTCAACCTGCTGGTCAAGCTTTTGATGCAGCCCAGGATACTGTTGGCTTTCCAGGCTGAAAAGGCATATTGCCAGGTCATGTCCAGCATTTCATCCTCCAGAATATGACAAGAAAAGAAGTTTTGTCTGATTTTCCTTCTTTTTGAGATCAGTGGGGAGAATGAATTGTGGTTTTCCACCTTGGGTTTTGGGGTTTTTTTGTTGCTTTGGTTTTCCTCAGTCCTGACTGATCTACAAAGCACCGCTACACACACCGTTTTCCATGATCTAAATTTAAGTCCTGTTTCTGCCAATCCCAGAAAGCAGCCCCTTATAACATGCAGCTGAAAGCATGTCACAGTGAAATGCATCTCTTAACACATCTTTTGACAGAGAGGTTTGTTATGTGAGCTCCAAAGCACATGAAAACATTTTGCCTTCACAGATCTCAGGAGGAGTTGCCTTATTTTTGTTTTCACATCATAAAACTCTGCCAATTATTTTTAAACAGAAAATGAGCCCAATTAGGAGAATGAAAAAGGAGGAACCCAAAGACTGACACATACGAGTTTGACCCACTGTCAGAACTTGCACTTACTGGTCGAGGTCCATTACCCATTTGTGCAAGTCCTGACTGAGCCCTTCGTGCTCCAGCTCTCCCAGAGATGTACCCTGACTCTGTGGTAATAACAGCTCAACTGAAACTGAGCCAAAGCCCCAAACTTCCTCTCACAAAAGATGCAAAAACAGATTCTACAGAACACCTGTATGAAACATTATACCACTGTTGCTCTGCTTTTCTTATGGAGCGTGAAGGCAAAGTTTGAGTCTTTGTTTCTCTATAGATGAATTCAAAACACACAACTGGGAAGACTCACAAACTCAGAAGTATCAGAGTAGGCGTCCAATTGCTCTTTTGGACAAAGTCAGCAGAAGGAGTTAGTGGATCTTTCCCTGTGCACTGGACGTGGTTTATTACCCTGGGAGTAAAGGATGGTTGCAGAGAGAGATCAAAGCCCGAACATTATACAGAGACATTAGCTGAAGGTTTATCATACTTGTCATGGGATGCAAAACCATGTTCCTGTGGTCATTGGAGGCCTCATGACCTTTTACAAGAGTTGACTGCAGAATCCTGGTCAAATACCCGTAGCTAATTACATTTTGGCTTTAAGCACCCACTGCTGTGTGAACCAACCAAGGGAATCTCTCGTGTTGGGTCTGGAGAGCCCCACCAAACCTCACTGCACTTGCCTTTCAGTGAGGAACGGTGCAAGGGGCAGGGATCAGGATTGATTAGATGATTATCAGCTATTTAGGTATTTAAGGCAACCTGTAGGTAGACTTGGCCCTTCCAGGAACAAAGCTGCAATGGAAGGTGAACCCTCCTCGACTGCTGGGTGAGTACAAGCTCCCCTTCTGCGCGATACCCATGGCACTCAGGATCGCTCCTGCAGATTTTCTGTAGAAACTGGCCTCCATTTGCTGCCTTCTAATCAGAACTGGGCTTACCAAATATTTTGATTGGCAGTACCCCAGAAGTAGGTTTCCTGAATACAATCACTTTCTTTATTTAAAGTGTGTCAATAAAGGGAAAATGAACAACGAGTTGTTCCTTTGAAGCTGAGATTTCGAGGTGAAAAAATATGAACAAGCTATCAATGCTATTAAGACACATTCCTCCCAAATACCATGGCAACATAATAAAAAAGGCCATTTTCAAGGTCCCCACACCTTGCCCAAGCACAGGTCTCATCCCCTCCCCACACAGATGCACCAGTACCTTTCCCAGGGCAGGACAGGAGACAGGAGATGCCCTAAGGAAGCCAACAGCTTTTCCACTGATTTCCACCAGGTTGTAGTTCTACCTAACATGCTGCAAAGCTTCAGCATTAACAGCACAATATAAAGTTAGTTAATACCAAAACGTTTCCTGTATTTGCACACATTCCACTCTGGCTGAAGAGAAATTCATTTATGTTCTGGAAAGAAGAACTGGCATTTACTGGTTTGGGCCATTCTTAGGAGTTTACCAACAACAACATATCCAACCCTGGCTCCAGGAAGACATCAGTAACACTATGAAAGATCTGGCCCTATAAGTCATATATACAATATAGCTATAAATTCATAATAGCTCAGCTCTTATACTTTAATTCAAATTTTGACCAGAACTCACACAATTCTTACAGCAGTTTGTATGAAATGATCGTGGAAGGAGCAGTAGGTATCTCCAAAGAAGCTATCTTCTGTTTCACTGTGCTTCATTAGCTCCAAGCTCCAGCCAAGAGCAAAACAACAAAAAACCCAACAGTTAGCTTAATTGGTTGAAAAGCAGTCATTTTCATTTTCTGTTCTTGTGAGGGTTATGCTCCTGTGTTTTCAGATGTGGTTACCTTCATTTTTCTTAGACCAGCTCCTCAATTGCTCTCTCCCCTGCTCACAGAGCACTTGTGATCTGGAGAGGCAGAGGGACAGGGAAAAGCATCTTTTAAATTGAAAATAGGAAACTGGAAAACCACCTGAAGATTTGTTCAGTACTATGGGTGAGACACAACCAGTGGCATTATTTGAGGTTGCAGGGCTGTTCTAAGCCAAACTAGGGCAGCACACAGGCCCCTTGATGGCATTTCATGGGGGGATGAAACTCTCCCCAGGGTGATCCACCCACATCACCTTTGCTTGCATAGAGCCAAGACCTTTCAGTCCTGCAGCTGTGCAGGTGTTGGTGGTAGGAAAAGTTACAGAGTGAAGCTCAAGTGCCTTTGCATTTTTTGAAGGTCTCTCCTACACTGAGCTACACACCCAAGGGTGCACATCCAGGGCTGCTGCAGAGCAAGGGGGGCTTCAGGGGCTCTGCTGAGGCTGCCAGATAACCCAGACTACACCAGAGTCCAATTTTGCCTTTTTCCTCACTACTTTTATGACTCCTTCCTCTCTTAAGCAAGAGAGTGGCTTGCAAGCAGGTCGGTTCCTCAGGGCTTTGCATGGTGTCTGTGAGAACGGCAGACACAGATGCATCCACCAGCTCAGGCTTTGCTTTCACAATGGAACTGATGGATGGATGGATTCCTTGATGATGCACACACTGTGACCCACCAGTGACTCACAACCAAGGAAAACGCAAACCAAAGCTGCACATGGGCAGAAAAAAATGCCTAAAAGTTACATTATTATGTAAAGTGAGTGGGTCTATAGTGCTGAAAATCATTTCTGAGAAACCCACAATGCCAGGCAGAGTGCCACAATCCTCATCCTGCTTATTGTGCCTTCCCAGCCTCAGTAATGAGAAGTTTCTGCTTTGATTACTGGGCCCATGGCTTGTTTCTCTGCATGGAAACAACCCCTCTAAAATCAAGGCATCATCACACAACAAGTGGTGTCACCCTCCAGCTCTTGCATGGGAGCAACTCTGAACACATCGGCCCCCTGCTGGGACATCACAGAACCCACTGAGGGCTTCAAGGACAGAGAAAGGGAGGGAAATCCAGGATAAACACACAATATTGCTCATCTCAAATTTTTTAGCACTAGACAGAAAAGCAAGAGCCCAGCTTTGATCCTGACATGCAAATGTTTCACACGGTGGGGGGATGGCACAGAGACCTGAGCAGTGAGCAGGGGGTGTCTTCACTCTACATCTCCTTTGTAAACAGAATCCAACCACTAAACAACATAATCATGGCTGTATGATTAACATACACACACCCCTGCTGTGTTATTGCCAGTGATTGCATTTTATCTAGTCACATTTCCACTTTGCAATAGCCTGAGTGTTCAAGAGCACAAAAGGCTTTCACAATCTTTTCCTCCCGCACTCAAACACCTTTAAACACAACCCTCCAGTCTTCCAGAGCCACCTTACCATGGAAATCCCCCACGTTCAACCAACTGAGCTGCTCCCAAGCAGGAGCAGAGGAAAAATCTGCCAGATAAAGCTGCCACCCCACCTAAAGCCTTTTAACTTGCCGATTGGCAAAGCCATGGTGATAAGGGGAGAAATGAGTGACCATGGGGCAAAGCCTGCAGGAGGATAATGCAACAGCTGCCCCCACAAAGCAAGAGGGAGATGCCACTAGGTGGTGACAGTGCCCACAGAAATCAAAGTACCCAGGCAAGATCCCTATCTACAGTACCAGGGCGCTGGGAACACGGGTTGGAAATAAATGGTTAGTGCTTCTTGTTTGTTAGGAATGAGAATTAATGTAATTGGTGTTGTGGGCAAGAGCACCAAGAGCTGCTCAGTTACTGATAAATAGAAAAGTGAATGAATTCACTGCTTGGTGTGAGTGTGAAATGAGCTGTTTCTTCATCATCATTAGAAGTAGATAAACTCTGGTTTTCTTCATTTCCCCGTGCCCGCTCCCTTGCACCTCCAGTGCCCTTAGGCTGGGATCAAGTGTAATCTGGGCTGTGGGATGCCCCTGACATTCCCAAATGGAGCTGATCATCTTCCATGGAGTGACTTCACTTGCTCTGCCCCTTGTCCCAGCACAGGAGGAGCCCAGTGTAAGAGCTGCTGCTGGAGGCCCACTTGGGCACTGCCCTTGTGCTGCTTTTCTGACACATTTCTGTTCCAAGCTCTTGGTTTACAGCACATTCAAACACACCTCAGCAGCTTTATGGCAGTCCACTAAATAATCTTGAATTCAGTAAAAATGGGTGGTTACAGATAATCCATAAAATCTATAAGCACTGATAAGCCAGAATTGGATTGTACCTGGTTACCTTGGTTTGTTTCCTGTGCAAATACTTGTGTAAGGGATGTTTTATCCTCCAAAAGGCTTCTCTGCCACTTTCCTGAAATCAAGGTTGTTTGAGAATGAACAGGTTCACTTACATATTTCATTTAAAAGTGTGACACATCATCAGATATTGGGTTTGTCTTTCATTTTTTATTAATCACCTAAAGGATGCATTCAAGAAAATGTAAATTTTTCAATAAATGGCAGCAGAGGAGAAACTTTTTCTTTCCATTTAATTATCTTTGTCATCTCAAATTGAAATCAAGAGCTCATTTACATCTGGTTGTCTTGTTACTGTAGCACTCTCGTCTAAAACATGAGAAGGAGCCCAATTTGAAAAAACCCTACAATACCCAGATTCTTCAAAAATCCATGTGCATGTTGTGACCTGCTCCTTATTAGACTTGTGCTCCCTCTTGACTTGCTTCAGAGCAGCATTGAGCAAAGCTAAGTGATCCCATCATTACCACAGAGCAGACAACAAATCCACTGGGTTTTCTTCTGTTAAATATAGCGTAGCATAGTGAGAAGAGGGGAATGTCTGAAAAGGACAGAAAACTTAGAGAAACAGTGATAATATTTGCAAAAGTACAGGAAAAATAATGTTCTTTCAAAGATGGAAAGATTAAAAAACCTGTGGGTAATTCTGAAAAAGAGGAAGGTTACTGATAAATAATTATTATCTGTCTTTGGGCTTTGTTTAGCTCCTTCTTAATCCAGCAAAAATGTTCTCTCTCCCGAAGTGCAGCCCCATCAGTCAGACCATGTGAGCACTGCAGGCCAGGGCTCTGCACTCAGAGAGACAAAAGGGAACGTAGGTGAGCTGTGTTGAGCCTCAGATCAGTGCAAATCAGAGCAAATCCCATCATTCAGACACTACCATAAACCACACTCCTGTACTCATGGCACAGTGGGATGCAAAGGGAGCATGGCAAGTGTTCCTGCAGTGATGGAGCATTCTTAGAATCACAGAACTGTTTAGGTTGGAAAGGCTTTCTAAGATCATCAAATCCAACCGTTTGATGCCAAGCCCAGCACTAAACCATGTCCCCAAGTGCCACATCCACATGTTTTGTAATCCCTCCACAGATGGTGACTCCACCACTGCACTGGGCAGCCTCTGCCATGGCTTGGCCACCCTTTCAGTGCAGAAATTTTCTTTAATATCCAATCTAAACCTTCCCATTGCACAATTTGAAGCCATTTCCTCTTGTCCTAGTGCTTATTCCCTGGGAGAGAGATGGACCCTACCTGGCTCCAACATCCCTTCAGGGAGCTGTAGAGAGCAACAAGGTGTCCCTGGAGCCTCCTTTTCTCCAGGCTGAGTCCCCCCAGCTCCCTCAGCTGCTCCTCATCAGACTTGTGTTCCAGATCCTTCCCCAGCTCCATTGCCCTTCTCTGGACATGCTCCAGCCTCTCATTGTTGAATTTGGTGATCTTAAATGTCTTTTCCAACCTTAACAATTCTGATCCTACAAATGTCTTTCTTGTAGTGAGGGGCCCTACTGCCCAACAAAAAAGCATTTACAAAACCACAATTCGAGAGCATGTAGAAAGGAAAAAATATCTTCTCTGACTTGGCAAACAGCTGTCAAGTGCATCTGCAGAGCATTTTCATCTTCCCTTCATGAGTGATGCTCAAACACATTAGTTAGTGCTTAGCCCCAAACGTGTGTTTTGTCAAGCTGAGTTCTCACATGGGAACACACACACGTATGTCAGCACAAACTGAGATATTCCCATTGCAAATCCCCTTTGCTTAATGATAGCATCGATTTTACTCATTTCTAAACAAAGTCTTCTCTCTTTGTTCAAAAATCACTCATGTCTAAATGGAAAAAAAAAGCCAGTGAATTTTTTAACCAAAAAAAAATCAGGTTTCAATTTTACAGTGAGTGTGAAATACCCAATTCTGTCAGTTTTCACTTTTATTAAACACTGCATTTATTTGCACAGCTCTTCTCTGACCCAGGCCAGTAAGTGACTGGAAAATCAAGGGTTTGCCTCTTCCAAGGCCATATAACCCCTGACAGCAAACATTGCCAATACTCCAGTTTAGCACTGGGTTTCTTCTCTGGAATGAGGTGGGATGCCCTGAACTCTCCTGAGGGAACAGCCACCAAGGGGACACCTGACATGGATGGGTCCTTGCACAGGGATATAGGGTGCTCCAGGGGAGTTCCCAAGGATGGAAGTGTCCTCAGCTGCTAACAATTCCTCTGGTGGAATCACAGACTCAGCTGTGGAGAGTATGGCTATGAAAAAATACTATGCTAGAAAGTGTAAATAAAAACTATTTCTTTTCAAATCTGTGCCCTGATTTTTTTTCTCAGCTGTACAGGCATTTTTGCAAAAACTGGAGACCAAAAGACCATTCATGTATTGAGCCACCTGGAAACAAAGGCAGCAAAGAACTTGAGACAGAAAAGGAAATTGCTTTCCCCATGTTCCAGTCACAGGGCATTGGCAGGGAAGGCAGAGGGTTCCCTGTTATATCTTTTGTGTTCCCCCCTTTGTGCCAGCTGTGGGCCTGGGGCTGTGAGCTGAAAGCCAACATGCATCCCAAACCATGGCATTCTCTGAATCACCCGTTTTTCTCACTGTGCTGCTTCTGCACAGCAGAAAGTTGACCTTGACAAATCGCCTGATTGCTGGAAGTGACACCCAAGCTTGTCCACTGTCACAGCAAACACCACAGTGGCTTTAAAACCTGATGGGAAAATATCATTAGTACTAATTTACAGGTGGTTAGTTGATGCTTGAGGTCAAGGTTGCACCACCCTTCTTGGGGAAGCTGGGGTGGGAAAGAGCTGGTGTCCCCCCTTTGGCAGCCAAGCTTGGTGCCAAACAAACACCTCATGGAGGCAACTGGAGATTTGGGGAAAACGCCTTCAGTGTTTCGAGATTAAAGGCAGGGTGTCAGCAGGAGCAAGCAGGTGCCCTCAGCATCTGCAGCTCCTGTCCTGGTTCCCTGGCCAGCGCTGTGCTCTCAGCCCCAGAGCCCCCACGTGCCTCGGGTGTCAGGTGGGGACACAGCAATGGGAGGGACACGCAGCCCATTCCTGCCACAGTGCAATAACAGAACTGCTTGAGAACAAACTGCCTGTGGTTAGTGCAATGGAAAATACGCAAGAACGTTCCTTTCCCCAGTAGACACTTGCCCTGAACCTGCTCCACAGCTGGTGCAGAGCTCCTCCTGTGCCCCACACCTTTGGGTCCCAGTGCTTCCCATCATCCATTTGTGTGCATCTCCGTGAACAAAGAGATTTTGTGACTTTTAGTCCAACCATTAATCCACACCACCTACCTCATTGTACACTCCAAAACTCCTTCAGGACCACCTTGGTGCTGAGCAGATGTAGGAGAAGCCTTGTCCCCATATCAATGAGGGCAAACACATCTCTATTTCGGAGAATACTCCTTTCCATTGTGGCCCAAGGTCACCCACAACAACAAGAGGGGTGTAATGTTATAACCAGTGCCACCAAGATGACAATTACTTTTCCAGACTTATGAAAAACAAAAATCATTTAAATATTGCATCATATAAACAACCTGATTCTCGAGCATAGGCTCATTTATTCCTTCCCAAACCAGATGTGCGGTGGAAGATGACAAAGCAAAGAGACCACCAAACAAATGTTTTCTGCAGACACAGAGTTTATCTAGCCTTCATTGAAATAACCTGCTGTACCCCAGCAGTGAATGCTGCAAATTGACAATGATTTCCATGTTTCCCCGACTTTCTGGCATGCATATGGAAGTGTGTTGCTATAAAACATAGGCAAGAATTTCAGACTAATTAAAGGGATTTTATCTGGTTAAAATCATATCTTTCTCTTTTTTTTTAAACAGACATCTTCTTGCCTGTGTTTTCTAAATAGCATCTTAGATTATTAAAGTTTTAGAAGCTAATTTACATCATGCTGTTTATTGTCTTCTGTTTATTTTTGCATGTCTCCCTGTATAGTCTAGTCAGCCCTACCTTTCTTCCCCAGACCTAGAAAGTGCAAATCAATGGCATTTTCAGACTCTCTTGCCCGAAAGCAGGAGACAGGACGGATCAGTGGTTAGGGCACTAGACAGAAATACAACTCCCTGCTGCCAGCATCCCGTGGGATCCCGGGCAAGGCACTCACCCGCTCTTTGTCTCTCTTCCCCATCTGTAAATCACCATTTTCCTAACTCACAGGGCTGTCCCAAAGCGCACAACATTTCTTTTGAGTGAGGTAATGAGGTGCAGACATAGCTCATAGCCACCTCTGTGCCTGCCACCACTGTTTATCAAAAAAGGCTACAAAAGGACTGAAGGGAGCTGCCTACTGTAATTGTAGGCAGGAATGAAGCTGTAGGTGAAATATCTGACTTTGAAGAAAGGAGATACATGAAAGCGTGCAAGGGCGCTTCAGTCCCTGGGGTGGAATGTAAATACAGCTTTCCCAGCAAACACTCTGCTCCGAAATTGGAGTAACTTTATTCTGGCATAAATACTGCACTTTAAATAGCACAGCAGTGCCTTATCTGCTTATCATGACTATTAAGGAACCCTTTGTTTTCAGCAGATTGCCACTGGCCTGAGTGATGATCTTGTGATTCCTGCAGGATTCTGCACAGGAGCCAGGGATGCTTGTTTTTCTCTGGTGAAATCTTCACACATTGCAGACAGCCTGTCCAGGTGTGGCTGGAGCTGCACAGAGGACAGTGTAGGGGTAGAAGAGGAAGGCAGGACCTTCTTCTTCCCCACTACATGCCACCCTGACATCTTAGAGGTTATTTATAGCCTTGAAGACATGGGGCACCTTCCCAAAAGTCCCAAGTCACCCCTCAAAAGGGCATCCTAAGGCAGCTGACCCAGCACAGGTCAGGCTGTGGTTTCTCACCTGTATCTCTCCCTTCTCTGCTGCCCAGTGTAAAGCAGGCAGGTACCACAGCATCAGAGGCATTTCCAGATCCCTCTCTGAGCTCTGCTGGAGGCTTAGGTGTCCCCAATAAATCAGTATTGTTACCTTATGAAGTCTGAGAAAACAAGCAAGGGTTCCAGAGCAGAATCTGTAAAACACTACTTAATTCAACTGGTTGTTCCCTCTGTCTTCTGTACTGTAAAATGCGATAGGAAGATAAATGGAAGGATATTGGTACAGAGTTTCCCATTTCAAACAGATAAAATCCAACCCAGAGTCCAAAAGAATTTCCATCTAAGAGCTGATATAAACAAGTCTGGGGCACCAGGTTAGCTCCTTCCCTAACAAAGGCAGCATCAGGCAGGGCTGACCCTGCTGCGGTTCTGGCCGGACTAAAGGGGAAGAGAGCCGAGATAACACTCATATCAGATGCCACAGGACTCACCTGGGAAAGCACCACCCAGGTGGGCTGGTGGGCTGGGCTCGGGCAACTCCAGTGTCCAACGGCCCTGGTAAAAAGATGAAATATAGTAACAAACAGGTTATACAATGACTGAATTCCCAGAACTTGGCAGTGCTGGTAGGAGCCCAATTTAGTGGCACATTGCAGGGGGTCAGGAGCTGCACTGCTTTTTGGGGCATGATGTTACACTCTCCGCAGGCCCATTCAATCAGTTTAAAACCCTATATAAATACCAATGAACACGTTCATCCAAACTGCTGTGGATGCAGGGTTACATGAGCTCCTAATGCATGTGCTAATCTCCAGCAATGTGAACCATTTGTTTTCTAAAGGTTACAGAGTGATTAGGTCTCCTATTTGCAACAGAATCCTTCAAAAAGAACCCAGTTTATCTGTTTTCTCCTACATACACAGGCTAGTAGCAATGATCTATCATTCAATTGCTAGTAAAATAAAAATATGCACCACTGGGTACACACTGGTAACAGCAATACCTACCATTACCGGGTACAGCTCAACCTGGAACACTAGTTGGTTGTAGTTACTTGTATTTACCCAATTTCAGCTCATCATACCCCATATGCAGGGATCAGCAGCACTTTTATGAAGACCCCTCTGAACATGGTGGTGCACACGGGGCGTTGAGATGCCTTTGGGGAACGTGAGCACCAAGAACTGATCGGTTCCATCAGTAACTCTGGTGGCACCGGACAGCTCTCAGGATCAGCCCCTCTCTTGCCACCCTGAGGCAAGGGAAGCCCAGCCAGGCACATCTGCAGAACCACATTCATGCACCAGCACCCTCTGGGTCAGGATCAGCCCCAGGGAATCGCGGGCAGTAAGTGCAGATCCCATGGATAATGCGGGGTGTCAACCAAGTGGACATGTCAAGGTATTTTTCAAAGCAGAAGGCAAATAATTAAAAGCTTGTAAATGCTCTAATACTCATTTCTGATAAGAGCTGCTGATTTGAACCGTGGATACTCATTTATTTAGCAGGATGTTTGTTACAGCATGACCTTAGCCATGTAACCTACGTCTGTGTTCCTTCTCTGAATCAGGCTTCCAAGCAACCCCTACCTGGAATATTTTTTTTCACTGAGGTTTCATGACAAATTAAGAGTTGGAAAGAAAATTAGAAAGCAAATCTTTCCTTTACTGAACACGAATGATTCCTTTCTTTTTGCCACTGGTTTACAAGCATTTAAGGCAGAGATGGGTAGACAGAGCAGGAGCTGAAGGTCTTTCCAGGCCTGCAGCTGCTCAGTGGGAACACACAGAGCAACAATACAGAGCTGTACAAATGTCAAGACGGCGCCATTTTTGATAGCAGATTTTATATAAAATACTTTGGCTCCTGAAACAACTACTGGAAAAACACATGGAATCAAACTCAATCATCTGGGCAGAAATCCTACTGGAAATATAGAAATAAAGCGATAAAGAGAAAGCAAAGCAAAATACTGAAATGGTCTGTGTGATTTCAAGGGTGGCAGGTGGTTCCCAAAGGCTGTTTTACCTTTTTACCTGGTGTTACTCAGGGCAGCTCAGGGATACCCACTATCACACGCTCCTCTGCCACTGCTCACCCCCAAGAAATTCCATGACACCTCTTTGCCTCTTCCTTCAGGAGCCTTATAACCATCATTCCAGCATGTGTCACTCACAGTGAGTATTATATATATTATATATATACTAGTCATACTGTTATCCAGCTGTTTGTTTGAGAGTTTTATTAAAAGAAAAAAAAAGAACAATCATATTTAGCTTTATGGACACTTTTCTGTAACAAGACTTTTCCACCTGTTCTGTCCCTTGATAATGCAAGCCACAAAAGCATGTTTTATCATGACATAAATACAAGGCAAGATGAAAGTCATGGAAATGCCTGTGTGTTCTTTTCTGAACACAGCTGTATTTGAGTTGGTTTTTTGCATCTGTCAAGCATAAATCAAATGGGGGAAAACAATCCTCAGAAGTCATCCCTTCCTTGATAGAGTCAGTGTTTTCTGTCACAAACGTCTTTGTCAAGAACTGTTCTCCACTATAAATTTTCGCTTCCTGCATTCACAGAGAGGTTAAGTTAAATGTTATTAAAGCATTTCAAAGCCTGGACTGGAAAGTTCTGTAAGTTGCTGCGTTTGTTGATCTGCAGTACGAAAGATTAAGTAATTAGTACTGTGTAAAGGGAATGCATGTCATCTATGTTTCCTAATTTCTCTTCCCAGCAGTGCCAAAACATTCAGGAGCGACAATGGCCAAATCACTAATTTGGAAAGAGGTTTTTTTCATATTTTCTGGAGACATGATAATTAATCATTAGTTTAGGTGTTCAGATGAAACTTCCTGATCAGTGAATATGAATAATTACTCGGTTTAAACTTTTCACATGACATCGTTGGAGCCGTGGCAAGCAGGATATCATATAAATGACAAACAGGCTGAAGTGATAAAAAGTGTTACTGTGTAAGCACAAAATACAGCCGTACCAGGAGAAAGAGAGAAAGAGCAGCCAGTTTTTTCTGACGTTTCCCAAGCAAAGCACTGCTCGCGGCGCGCCCTCGGCTGCATATTACCTATATCCTGTATGAATGAATCCCTTTTTTGTGTGGTTGTTCAAAGCCAATGTGTCCGTTTCTACAGAAGCACCCACAGGATCACCGAAAACCACATATTCAGTTCTTGTTAATGTCAGCAATGACGTACCAGAGCACGTACTTGTTTGTCCTGTAGAAATACAGGACTTCCACCGCTCGAGCGTGAGCCTGCTGCCGAACGCCTGTTCAGATAGAAAAAAAAAAGAAAAGAAGAAAAAAGTTGTTGACATGAGAGGAAAAACCAGGTTTCCTGTTTGAACTCTGACAGGTACTGGAAGATATGAGTAACATCAAATCTTGGTCTGCTCTAAAGGCAGTCTGTGGTCAGGGGGTTCTCACATTTGTTTGTGTGGAACAGCTTTGAATTGTTTGCAGATACCGCGCAGAAGAAACTCAGAGATCCTTATCAGGGTACAGGGCCTGTTATGAAATATGTGCGTTTGTGAGTAGGTTACAGGAGATCAAAACGGCTCCAGATGAGATGCCTCACATGCTGTAAATGAGGTAGATGCTCCCGAGATACCTCTGAAAATATCACATCGCAGTGTTGTCGAGTACAGGCAGTGGCCACCCTTCTTTCCACTTGTCACTGCGTGGCAGGCAAATGGAGTTTGGGGGATTTTTTTTCCAGATTGCTCTTTGGTTTTTTTTGTGTGTGTGTGCCTGTCTGACTGTTTAAATGAAAAACTTTCCTTGGTTATGATTTTCACTAACAGAACTACTCAAATGGTTTCTGAAGGGGAAACCTGCAGCGAGGACAGACGGGAGATTCTGTGTGAGTGGTACAGACTGTTCTCCAGCGGAAGGGAAGGTGAATGGACCTGGATGGGGATGCAGCAGGCAGAGCCCTTGGTGAGCCAACAGTACAGGACTGGACCACAGCACCCAGCCCGGCTCTGAGAGGGGCTGGTAAGAATTGTACCATTTGTAAGAGACTTCCCAAAGTGCCCTCTCAAAGTGATCAGTCAAAACTGCAGCCAAAGCCGTGTCTCCCTCACAGCACAGCCAAAGGGATACTGCTTCCTCCCATGTCAAAGATCAACCCCTACAAATTCCTCTTTTCTCACACCTTTGGGCAAAGTCTAACCAGCTGACCATTGCCAGGAGCTCAGCCATCCTTGGACTTGCATCAGGAGCTTGCCCTCCAGCCCAGGACTCCAGGTGTGAAGTGAAAAGCTCAAAGGGCCCTGCTCGGTCCCATCCTTGTGACAAGCAGCTCTCCAAGTCAGTATTCATATCTGCACTCTCACACTTGCAATGCTTTCTCCTTTTGACCACCCCAACATCACAGTACAATGCTTTTGTATACAAAAACCTAAGCCTCAGTTTCCCCCACACCCTAATGCAAAGCACCTCTTTGAAAAACTCTATTAAAAGGCCTCCCAGAGCCCTGCTAAGCCCAGGTGTATCAGGGAACACAGCTCATTCATAGCTCCATGCCAGCTTAATGAGTATTTTAGAGCTGCTCTGGCTCATTCACTGAGGCACAGCTCTTCTCAAAGCTGTGAATCACAAACTGATGGCATCAGAGCTCTTGTAGCCCAAACTGAGCCCACACAAGGAGCTTCCAACAGAACCAGAGGCAATTCTGCATTCACCCCCGAGGAAGGGAACACAAGAGTCTTCCAAGAGGAACACTCTCCTTGGAGAACATTAGCACCTTGATCCATTACCAGGAGACCACCACATCCCTTCCAACCCAGACCATTCAGGGATTCTGTTGTTTATTTTTATTTCAATTTTTCCAGCTCACATGTGTGAGCTGCTTCTACTACAGACCGTGCCCACAGAAAGCAGGTTTTCACTTTGCAGGCTGTAATACACATGGAAGTAAACTAAAAATTAAAACCATTGAATAAAGGGACAGAACAATTCCCTAGAACAACATGAGCCAGTTGCGGCTCAATAACAGCTGGAATTTATCCGGGCTAGTCATAAATCCACTTAGCTTGCAAAAGCCTTTCTTGAGCTACTTGTAGTAAGTTCTAATAAGCTTGAAGCAGAAAAAATGCTACAAGTTCCTTACAAACCTGACACACAGCTCAGACCCTCAAAGTACACAGCTGAAGGATCAGAAACTCAGTAAATAATTATCCACTTATACTAAGTATTGTGTTTGTCTTCATTTCCAAGCTAGAACCCTGTCAGATAACCTGATGATTTTCTACATTAGTTTTTGTAAACTTAGTGGAGTAGGGGTTTTTCCCCATGATCCTGGATGGATTTTGCCATCTGGGTTTTAAGTGCTGGCTCTGCTGCAGAGGACACAAATGCAATATTAACAGTATGTTCCTAATGGTCTGATACTGAAATCCCCCTGGTTAACTTAATATCTGTGTTGAGAGCTTTCATGAACCACACCTATAAATCCTCCTGGCACCAAAATCATTGACCATTTACTATTTATTTGATGATATCAGGGTTAAGCCATTAATTTTTTTGTAGCAATTCATACCAGTGTCATTCCAAATGGACTTATATAATCAAAACTACATAAGATGACAACTAACTGTATGAAGAATAAGAAAACCCTGTAGAATCATAACTAGAAGTAATATTGAATTAATTCAGTATTACATGGTGGCAGTGAAAAATACTAAAAAATGGGAACCCTGGTTGTTTATCTACAGCACTTCAGCTTTACAACTTTACAAGAGTGAAGAGTTTGTCTTAAATACTAATCTGTGGCAATTTTTTAATAACTTTTGAAGTAAAACTTTTTGACATAACACATTACAGATCTTTGTTCTGAGATCTGTACAGATCTTTGTTTGAGTCTCCAAGAACCTATGTGAATATTACATTCAAAGTGCTGTTCCCATTGACTCAGTCTTGTTTTAGCAAATAATAAGTCCAGGTGTGCCCATAATCTTTGTCTATTTTGATTATTAATGGTCTATCAGGAAGATAATCAAATTTACCCAAGAGATAATATTAATTCAATTATTAAATATAATTTCTGTTCATTATATTCTTTTAGTACAATTTCCATAAGGAATTGTCCATTTTTAACTCTTCATGTTTAAATGCTGCTACCAAATGTTTTCTTATTTGAATAAAATAAGAAGAGTTCTCTTCATCTTACTTAAATTTTTTCTTTTTAACTTCTCCTTTTATTTCTAATTTTGAGACGGCCAATAAGGTGCAAAAAGAACTCTGTGTACTCTAAGAAGCTTTATTGCTTATATCCAGAGTTTCCTGGTAACAAACACACAATACAGTCCTGCTCTGAAAATCCCACCGTATCACTCAAATTCCTCCTATCAACTGCCACACTCTGTATGTGCCTCCAGCTCTGAATTAATATTCATTCATCAACAAAATTATCTGATTTTATGTTGTCAAATACAACATGCAGAGGCTGAGAAATGAAATAGTTCACTGGATTATTAAAAAGAAAAGAAAAATTTAAAACCGTACTTTTAACAAAGCAACTCATTTTCAAAGTGCCAAAACCTTTTTGTCTTTTCTCTTTTTCTTTTTTTTTTTTTAATTCTATACTTTCAGAATATCTAACCACAAGCATTTGAGCAAACTAGAGAAAAGAAACTGTTGGTAATGTTCTGCACGTTTCAAAAGGCAGCAGGATATACACACAGTTTATGTTTCTATCTATAGAGAGCTGCAGGCAAACGTACAGTGGAACAAAGATAGACATCAAGATATATTTGTACCTGCTGCTTGTGTGCCTGCATGGAGATAGATTCTTAATGAGATAAGTAAACAATGGAAACTTTTAAAATTCATAGTTTTAGTGTGCTCGGCTCTGTATTTCACTCTCACCTCTTCTGTGAGAAAGCACACGAATCTTTATGTGCTTTCCATGAGTTACAGCCAATCCCAAAGCATCCAGCACTGCTGGGAGAGCAGCTGTGGGCTCTGGATCTGGCTTTGACCTGCACCAAAGGACAACCAAACATGTAAAAGTGAAATAATTTTCTTTCATTCAAATATTTCTTTGGCATTTTAGCAGAAAAACAATTTCTGAACCCCTGACCGAAGCAATTGCATCATGGAAGGTCCTAAGCAGAATTCACTTGTACCCTTCACATCTCACTGCTTGTTCCCTTGGCTTTGTCTGCCCAGAGGACAGGTGGGGTCTGTACCAAAGCCCAGAGCCCCAGCTGAACCTGCAGTGAAGCTCCTCTGACCCAGATAACACTTTATTTACAGCTTATAAAAAACTGAGCACATCTGGGGGGAAAAAGAGACTCCATCACCAGCTAGTGGGAATCAGTGAAGCCGTGGGGGTTCAGCAGGACTGATATGATGATAACTCACATGATAACTCACACAAGGTTCAGTTCAGACCACAGGAACCAATCCAGAAGTTGACAAGATCCATGTGCTCGTTTCCCAGCACTGCTGGAAGAGCCATTCAAGTGTCCACAGAAATCAACTGCTTCTAGTAAACAGAAAAGCAATTTGCTTACTTTTTATTAAGCTTTCTTTTCCCTTTTACTGGCAAATATTTAAGGAAGCAAAAGATATTAAAAAAATATTTAAGAGATCATGCATTATTTTGTAATAGTTATGACATTGTGTTTCAAAGCCCCATCCCCGAGAATCCTGTGTTAAATATTCATCCCAATACTTAAGAAATTCCAAAGAGGATACACATTTCTTTGCAATCAAACTTTAAAAATTAATTAAGTGAAATAATCAAATCCAGTAAAATCCAGATGATGACTGACTTTGCTGTCTTACAGAAATCCAGTGGCTTCAAGAGTCTTCTCCTCTCTTCATGGTTAATAGAGTTCAGTTGTAACCTGATGGTTTCTTTCTTGTTCTTGGTAAAAAAGAATTTAAAAGTACAACTTGGATAGCAAAATTTGTCTGCAAAACCAGAATGAGAACCAGAAATCAAGTAATAGGCTGAAGGCTTTCCCGAATTTATCATTCCATTCTCCAGCAAACATCCCCCCAGTACCCAAAACCAGGAAGAACTGTGTAGCAGCAGGTTTGGGAAAGGAAAAAAAAAAAAGGCTATTCTTGGAGAACACCAAAAAAGGGCATGTGAACTGAAATACTGTAAAATCATTAACATAGCATAGGTTAAAAAAAAAATTTTACCCTTCCTGGGGGTTTGAAGCAGTACACTGGAACCTCAGTATTTCTTGGACATCTGAAATAGCCTCTGAGTGTAGGAGAAAATCTAACACATGGGCAGGTACACAAGTAAAAAGGTCAGATCCTTTGATATAACACATAATTGTGTTTCAGCTTGTGCAAAATCCAAATTTTGAGTGCTCACTAGAAGTGAAAGTTGGCACTCGGATGAGGCCAGCTTGGTATCTTCCATTTTATGTCTTTCTTCAAACTTCACAGGAGCTATAAAAGCTGCAGAGATTTTGTGGCAATCCCTTATGTTAGTTTATGCCAAGGTAGAGGGACAATAAAGCAAGAAAGAGAAAAATAAAGCCATGATTAATTAAAAAAACTTTGCTCTTAAAAGAAAAATGTTACTCTCAGGTTACAAATGCCATTTTTCAGTTGACGAATTTCTCATTCATAGTAAATGTTTCTGTGATTTTTTTTTTTTTCACTTTCAAGGTCTGGGTTGTGTAAATGTTTTATTTTTGGCCACAACAGAGGCTGCTTATAATGCCTTGGTGAGTTCCTGGGCTCCTTTTGATGCCATTTCAGGATTCTCTATAGTAACACATTTCTTGCTAATTTTACCAACATCAATTTTATCCAGCCTATGTGTGGCTGGTAAACTTGACAGTACTGCACGAAATCCAACGCTGGGAAATCACCATGGGATTTACTACCAGATTTCCACACTAACTCTTCAGTAGCTGGAAATCCAGGCTAAGAGCAGTAATTCTGTCCCTGCAATACAATACAAGCCTGTATTGAAAGCTTCCACTTCCCCAAACAAAACAAAAGAAAAGGCATAAATTAACAAGAATAATCTGCCAAGTGGGATACTACAATCCTCCCCTAAGTGCTTTGTGAGTGTCGGGATGATTCCAGCTTTTTGGTTAAAATCCACACCACCTTCATGCTCCAGCATGGTAAAACTTCACTTTTTTAGCTTTTCCGGACACATTTCTTTCTTGGGATGTCTGGAGTTCATTGGCTTTCTGCTCCCAATCCCAGTTCTCACCTGGCCACAACCACTGAACCAAGCGCCCAAACCCAGATCATGCCTTACCCATAAGCTGCTATGTACAGCACAAGATTTCCCAGACAGTAATGTATGTATACATTATGTACATATATGTACATTATATAATAATGTATATGTGCATTAGTAAAAAAACTACTCTGAATGCAAACTTTCCTAAACCCTTTGATGACAGCAATAGAAAGTGGGACTGCAAGTGCTGGTGCGACACTGCTTACTTACGTTTCTCATTATTGTAACGAGCAGTCTACAGGAGGCTCTGGAAACCAAGCAGCAGACTGGGACTTACTCTCCTGCAATTGGCACCTGCTGCTGATAAAACGCTACTGCACAGACAAATTCTGCCCTCAGACTTTATGTAAACACACGAACACTTGCAGGCTCACAAAAGGCACCAACTGCACCACTTTTAATAGCAATTAGAAGGACAAGGCAAAAGGCAGAGTAATTATCTGTCTGGGGAAAATGCTGCATTCAACCAGCCACATCACACAGCACCTTTAATTGAATGGCAGCAAAATGTGCAAGTAAAGAGGACAGCGGGAAAGAATCTGCATGGCACTGGGTCCCAAAGACACTCAGAGCCTATGGCTGCATCCTCCCTACTGCCCACGGTGCTGTTGCTCCTGCACTGAAAACAATGGGCAGTTTTCTCTGTGGAAACCATGATGTGCTCTGTACGCAGACAGGAGAAAGTAAATTTTCAAAACAGAAACCCTAAAAGGGTGCAGGATAGCACACACCACCTGGAGTTTCAGAAATCCAGAAGTTTGGTTTAATTTTTCTAAATTTGTTGTATTTCTGTTCTGGTTTTATTCTGTTCCACCTCCTTTTTCGCTCTTTCAAGTCCTGTGTTACCATTATTTTTTAACTCAAAAGGTCTTTCTCTAAACGTTTCCAAGCAACCTGTGGAAGACTGTCTTTCCAGAGCCCCAGAAGTTACTACAGAAATGTATTTTCCTCTCCTATCTTCACAGTCTTTTTGCTTCAACAGTCTAGCTTTTCTTTCTGTGCTCCTCTTAAACAGCCCTCCACATGGCCACAAGCTACCAGTCAGAGAGTTTCCACTGACTTCACCGAGGTTTGGTTCACACTTTCTGTTTGAAAGTTTTCTGCCCCTTCTTATCTTCCGATCCCTTTGCTGCAGTGCTTCCTACCCACACAGAAACTACTTGGTACAAGCTGGAAATCTCATGAGGCTGTGGCTTTCATGTTGCTTCCAGTCCCCAAAGAAGGTAACGTGTTAGCCCTCAGGGGGATTCAGTAACTCCTGAACTGAACTGTCTACAAAAAAAACTTTTCAGCCATAAAAAAAGCCTCAGATTCGGTCATATTTAGACAAAACAGTTGGGGGTACTTGGCCGCTTTGAGCCCTATAAAGTCTGAGTGATTCTTCAGCATGGGTGTCAACGTGGCTACCCCATTCCCCAGGACCTGGGTATGCAGCCGTAGCTAGAGAGTCAATCAACACCTCATTACCACGCTGGTTCATCAAAGATCTTAAGGAAACTCAATTTCCAGATAACATGGACATGGAAGCCTTTGCAAACACATCAGAGAAGAAGAGGAAGAGCAACATGATCTCTACAATAGAAATAAAAATGGATGAAGTCCAATATGGACAGGCATAAATGAAATGAATAAGCACAAATACACCCCTGCAGATACACCTTGTGAAAGGGTAGCACCAAACAGGAGTCAATAATTGTGGTTTGTTTCCAAAAACAAAAAGGAACACACAGTATTTCCTGTAGGATCCACAACAAAATGCAACAGCTGTGTTCTGTGTCGGTGTGGTCTCAGCTGTGCCACCATCAAGCCATTTTGGGGATTCAATTACAAGAAAGATTTGGAACAGCTGGAGAGAGTGCAAGAATACAAAAGCCAAAGAGAAGAACTGTCAGACAACCTGAATATATGGCCCATTAGAGAGGACTAAGAAAACTGATGTTGCTGAGCTCAATGAACAGGCCACCAGCCAGGGAATGACATGACCATGGTCTCTAAAAGACATCCAAGCAAAAAAATATTTTATTGGGTATGTCCACAGAAAATTCAGTGAGGAGGATGGACTTAGACTCTGGCAAGAAAGATTCATGCTAGACATCGAGAAAACCCTCTAGTAGGAAAGCACTGGAATCAGCTGACTGGAGAAGCTGTGGAGCTCTCACATGGGAAGTAATTTAGAGCAGATAAAAGAGTTTTTCACCTGAATGGTGAAGGCAGTTTTTCCTGTAGTGGTTCAGGGGATCGGCCAAAAGACGCGAGAAGTCCTTTCCCTGCTTATTAAACAGCTAACTCTGGTTAGATTCTCCATGTAGATCAAAGCGAACGCTAAACCAAGCACAACGCAACTTCAGATCCATGGATGTTGTAAAGATACAATTTTCTGAATTTTTTAAACCCTCAACAACAGTTAGTGGCCAACCTTGCCCAGAAAGTCCACAGAGATGATGCAATTTCACTCTGCTGAGAGAGAAATGTGGTGGGAACAGGGAAAAATTCACCTTGATTGCTTTTCACTTCCAGTTCAAGAGTTCTCCAGGAACAGGCTTGGTTTGTGTGAGGAGGACGGAGCACTTTTCCACAGGATGATCTCCATGGCACACTTGGGCTCATATTTTCTTCTGCAGTCTTTGTCTAACAGCAATAACAACAAAAGCACTGGCACAGCTCTCAGATCTTACGTCATCCTGTGCCCATTCCCACTGACCTTCCAGCTGTCCCTTACCCTCTCCCACCACCTTCTGAGCTCCTCAACCAATATAATATCTGAGCATTGGCAGGGACATAAAGGGTTTGTCCCTTATAGAGGTAATTTCTGAGATCAGCCTCTCCAAGAACTAGGAGACAGTAAGAAATTAAATAGCAGAAGAATCAGTAGCAGTAATTGCCAACCAAGCAGCAGAATTGGACTTTCCTTGAGCAAAACAACTGTTGTCCCAGGAGCTCCTGCCTTACACCCATATCCTTCCCTTATTCTTCTCAGCATTGGCCAAGGCAAAGGTAAACATCCAACAGAACATCCTGCACTTCGGGCAGAAGCAGGACATTGTAATCGTGAACCCTGGGCCACATCTACACGTTACACGGATGATTTATCCCGGAGGAAGGTGTGGCCACCCATTTCAGCCATGGTCTGAATTATTGCTCACACACACTGTGTGCACAAGGCTCACAGGGGTTTTCCTCTCTTAACTGGCTTGATATTTACTTACACTGTTGTTTCATGTAGACTTATTGTTCAAGTTTTCCTTTTGTTCTTGTAAAGATTAGCTTCTTAAAAAGATGTTCAATTGACAAAACACTCCAATATAGTTTGCTGGGGCTCTAGTTCAAGAAATTAAATACTTGATGGTCATTATATTTCACTAGTAGTAATTAGCATTTTAGAAGTTGGGGTTTGTCCCACATATACATGTAATTTATTGTAAAAAGACTCCTTAACATATTCTCCAAACTTACTTGTCCATTACAGAATGAAATCTGGTGATTGTATCGAAGAGGTTAAGGTTAAGTCAAGTCTCAAAATGTTGCTACCCAAAACTAACTCCACTTGCAGACGTTAACTGCTTATTTTCTAGACAAATATAAAAGTTCTTAGAACAGCGCCACAGGCACATATACCACACCCAGTCAGAAATCACAGAATCACAGAACGGTTTGAGTTGGAAGGGACCTTAAGGACCATCTCATGCCAACCCCCTGCCATGGGCAGGGACACCTTCCACTATCCCAGGTTGCTCAGGGCCACGTCCAACCTGGCCTTGAACACCGCCAGGGGCAAAGCAGCCACAGCTTCTCTGGGCAGCCTGTGCCAGGGCCTCACCACCTTCACAGGGAAGAATTTCTTCCTAAGATCCAAGCTAAACCTACTGTATTTCAATTTGAACCCATTTCTCCTTGTCCTGTCACTACAGGTCACTGTAAAACGTCACTCTCCAGCATTGCATTCCATTACTGTCACAAGAAATACTATGGTAGCAGGAATGCCAGCACACGGGAGACCGACACTGCAAGCACAGATTCTGGTCTCCTGCACTCAGCAGATAATATTGATGGAGACTGAATGGTGATTTAAAAAGCAAGTTACATGACTTATTACTCTGTCTCAATGACTGTCCCTGCCTGTAAAAAAAAAAGCCAGGCAATATCTCAGACTCTGGAGAAGCCCTCAGAAAAGGATTTTTGAATCATCAGAAAAAAACTGTCCTCTTCCCTAATCAGTCATGCTTGCCATCAATGCTTTATTCTGGGTGTATATTTAACTGCAAGAAGCATTTGACGTGCCGTACTCCTGCTTGCAGAGCGTATGGCTACATGGTGGGACAAGGTATTGTCTGGTTTTGAAACTTCCCTTAGCTAAGAGAGTGGGATCAGTCAGGTCTGCACCCAAAACACAACATGCATGCACTGTGTGGATTTGGGAAGGGGAGAGAATGGTGGCAAAATGAGCCATTCAGACCCCATCATAAAATAACATTGATAAATGGGAAGCTGTTCAGAGCAGGGGTAGGAAAATAATGAAGAGCCTGAGGGAACAGGTGGTAGAGGGAAGATTAGAGGAATTACATCTGTATATCTTTGACCAAAGGAAACAGTCCAGGAAGGTCTGACAGGTACCTGCTTCACACGGGGGGTAGAGGGGGAGAGCAGGTGGGGTGGGGTAGGATGGATATCTGGGAGCAATTACAGGAAACTGAGTAAAGAGAAATTTAAATTCATCATGAGGAAAGAAAATCAAAGAAGGAAATTAGAATACAAAATACTTTGGGGGTAAAAGGGTAATTTGTAGAAACTTCTTGCCGGGAGATTTCAAAAGCCAGCACAGTAAAGCACTAAGAGATATCCAGCAAGGAGAATCATCCTTTGTGAAGGAGGGGAATTGTCTTGGTGACCCACTAATACTTTGCCAGATGTAAGATCCAGTGCTCTGTTTATACCCGACCACATCTTGGGATGCAATGAGGTAAAGTTCAACACCCTCGCTTTTAGGAGAGTCTTCTTGATATCTCTGCTTCCACAGCAGCTGTGTCTGATGCAGGTCCACAGTCTCGAGCTTCTGTTGTGCTCCAAGACACAACCACCAGTGCCAGCAGGAGCCAAGCATAAATGGTGTCAGTCTGCACGGCAATCAGAGAGCAGGAAGATGTTGCCCTCACCCTGGAAGGGTGGAGCAGTGCATGCTGTGAGGTTGTTCTCCTTGTGCCAGAGTTTACATCTACGACACAAACACAATGGTCTCACCCCAACATTTATTTCAATAAACACTGGGAGAGCTTCCAAAAGCCTGTTGAAGGCAGTTATGAAAACTAACCATTGAGCCATTATATAAATGATCTTCCAGGCATTCATTATTATGGTTAGTGCTGGAAAATAACAAGACTTTGAGGGGCTTCCACAATAGTAGAGTCTTGTTTGTGATCCCAGAGGCTCTATTCAAGCACATCAGAACTAGTCTAAGCTCTGACTGAATTGAGAGACACTGTGGGGTTAAAACCATTATTGCATCAAGATTAAATACATCTGTTATGAAAAACTCCTCTGCTTTGCATACATGATTCAATAAAGACTCTTAGAAGGATAATTGTTTTGCCCAGGTTATTAACTAGAATTTTCTTACTTTTTTTTTTTTTTGTTATTATTACTCCTCGGAATAATTCTTAAGGTAAGCAACTCATAATTGTGCAAGAATTGCGTTAAGTGGAATGCTCTATCCTCAGTTTCCATTCCCGGATATTATGTTCTATTACCAAAAGTCATCCTTGCATTCGGAAGTTAATTTTATATTTCAATAAAATAAAGCTGAGAGTTCATCTATGAAAAGCATTTTTATAAAAAAACACTGGACATTATGTTTTGAATATCAGAGATTATGTCACGGTGTGAATTAGGCTTGTACAAGATCAGAATTCGTTGAAAGCAGCGTCAGAACCAGGGATTTGAGCTTTGCCGCTTGAGCAGGGATGGCTCCCTTGTCCAGAGGTTAAATCACTTTGCAACTACTGTCTCTTGAGAGAGATGCTCTTTCTTTAAAGCTCCAAGACGAGTAAACAGGAATAAGAGTTTTATCCTAGACTAGCGGTCACTCTGCGCACCCACTGGAGCACCGAGCCCTGCCCAGCACGCCGACACTCCTCTAAGTACAATCNGGTGGGACCACCGGCATCACCGCCTTGGCCGGAGACGCTGTGGCTGTCCCATCCCTGGAGGTGCTCAAGGACAGCCTGGTCGGGGCTTAGACCAGCCTGGTCTAGTGGAAGGTGTTCCTGCCCGTGGCAGGGGGCTGGGATGAGATGGGCTTTAAGGTCCCATCCAACCCAAACCCTTCCATGATTCTAACCTAGCTCGGAGCAGAGCCCTTAAAAGCCACATGACACTGATTATTATTTTTCCTTAAAGGCGTGATCCAGGAGAATCACTGGAATATACTTACCAGAACAAGTAGTGGTAGTATTCCTCTCTTTTCCAAAGAATAATTCGGAGTTAGAACATAGTTCAGGATTCCAGGAGCATGGGGCCATACCTCTCTCCCCCAGCTCAGAACTGCAGGAGCATAGGGCCTTACCTGTCCCCAGGTTCGGGTTTTCAGGAGCAGAAGGCCGTACCTACCCTGTCCATAAGCAGCATCCTGGCTCACAAGCAGCAGGCTGTGGGCAACAAAAAGCTGTGTATAAATCCTGCTCCTGATGCTTTTCCCTTGTCTGGAATGTTTCCAGACAGATTGGACTGGAGAAAAGGAACAAGTCTACAGTAGGACTTTCTTATCCCTGTTTATTCATCTTGGAGCTTTAGAGAAAAAACATCTCTTGCAAGGGACAATAGTTGCAAAGTGATTTAATCTCTGAACTGCTCTGAAGGGCTCCAGTGCCCTTCCCTGTGTTCAGGGAAAACTGCCATTTTGCAAAAAGCCTGATCCATCACAAGTGTTGCTGGAGAAGTCCTACGAGTTTCAGCCCTTCCACAGAGGCAGAACTTTGCCTACTCGGCAAATGCAGCGGGGGCAGAGGTGTTAAATAACAACCTTAAACCCCAATGTCGCAATACTCCCATCCTTGCTCAATTGTCACCCAGCCTTAGAGGCTTCTGGAGCCTGCTAATGCCTTTCTTGCCAAATTTAGCCTGTCCCAGAACTTGAACAGCACAAGGAAGTGTCCTGCAGGGCTCTCAAGAGTCCCATTTCTAACTCGTAAGGGTCACTGGCTGAGCAGCCGTAAGGGATGAGACAGATAACTGGAGATGCCACAGTGGAAGCTCAGAGTGGCCACCAGTCAGCATGGCAGCCTCTGACAGAAAACACATTGTTTCTGCTATGTGGACAAACAGGTTGGACTAATTACCACATATAATCATTATTATTTATGCTCTACAGACATCAGAGTTCTGTCTTTAAATGAATTTATAGAGGGGGGAAAAAAATCACGAAGATGAATAATCCCTATAATTATATGCTTAAAAATCCTGAATGGAAGAAATTAGGGGACACAAAGGAACATATAAACTAATTATTCCTTGTTTTGCAGCAGACTTATTTCTATGGTAACCACTATGGTCTTCGAAGAAATCAACTGATTTTAAATCAGTTCATTGGAAAAGTCACCCAGTAAAACCACAAAACAAAAATCTCTCAAATAAGTCCAAAGATGAAGGAAGAAAGCATGTATTTTCCCAGCTGTGGATTATTAGAGCTATGAAACTGTAGTTTTATTAAAACCACTAAATAGGTTCTCTCTTACATGCTGTGTGGGAGCTTGGTGGGTATGAGCATGGGCACACAGGCACATATGAGAGAGAACTTTCACCTCTTCTATACACCATGTGTCAGTATGGCCTGGTGAACAGAGCACAAGAATGCACAGGTTTTAAGAGTTGCTTTTTGTGCTTCTTTTTTTTTTTTTTTTTTAATGTGGAAAGCTTCACCCTAATCCTTACAGAACCTCAGTTTTCTCTACACCTTTTTATATAAATATAAGTACACCTTTTTATAATAATATAAGTATTTCTTTAAATGTGGAATGTCCCAATTCTGCCTCTTCCATATGTGAAAAAGTACATTAGGTTGGAAAAAAAGGCATACAATTTGTGTAGACCCACAACACGTGCAAAGCAGTATAGTATTTAATAAAGACCAAGTTTACACATTTTTTCTCTTGAAATATAGCAAATTAATCAAAAGCATGCACTTAAAACCTAAACCAGCCTGTCACCAGCTTTACATTATTTAAGTTTAGCTCAGGGGCTGCATTGCCAGAGGAATAATTCAATCAGAATGGCCCGTGAAGCAGGCAGGCTCTGGCTCTGTGGGAGGCTCACTTCTTCAGGCTGTGCAGAGCTTGTAGCCAAAAAAGACAGTTCATGCACACATCTCACTCTTCTTTTGACCACACCACCAAAACCAGTAGCTTCCCCTATCGCATCTGTGGCCATGCTGGCAGCTACAGATAAAGGAGTTAACTGAACAGGCTCATGTGAAGGGATCCTCAGGGTTCAGTTAGGAGGAAAGTCCCTGCAGTTGTAGCTGAGGAGCAGGGTTCAGACTTTTTTCACAGAAGTCAGAATTCTTTTCCTCTCTTTCAGCTCTGCTTGGCACTTTTACTGTCACCTTCTCAGATGTCTGCCTGCCTACAGTGCTGTGACCAAAACAGGAACTTTACTGCAGAAAACTAAATTGAGTGCTGTACATGATCTGCCTCTCTCTGCTTGGATGAACTGTCACAAATAGAAGAAATACCAGGAAACTTCAGTGTCTTAGGCCCTAAAACACTGCGCAGTTCCCTTTTGTATTACTTGTTACAGAGCAGCCATCATCAGCTTTTCCATTTCTCTGGGAGAGTTTTTTGCCACAGCTTTGCAAGGATGTAAAGACATGGCACACGTCCAGGCACAGTCCAGCAAGATTCATCCCTGCTTTTGGTTAACATAAGATTATTATTATTATTCTTAATAATAGCAATAACAGTTCCTATTAAAACATCCTGCTGGCTTTGGAGAACAGGTTTCTGTTTTCCTCAGGTTCTAATTTTAGAAGCTTCTGGGGACTATGTAAACATGTGAGCTGGAAACAAACAAAAGAACCATATAGATTACTTGCTGAAAGCTTGGAGTGGGTGGTCAGATCGAAATATCCTGCTGTACTGAAGTCACTGCCCTGGACTTCCACAGAAGAGTGCAGCACAGGGGTATCATGGGTCTGGCTGGGCTACTGCTGAAAAGAGGAGTTCTCCCTTCTGCTTCACTGGGAAGTGGCAAATCTGGGACAGAAAGCTGCAGGGAAAGCCACCAACACTGGGCAAACGCTATCAGACTGGGGAAAGGCAATGGGGATGTGCACAGCCCTGTCTAGAACCTCATCACAGTAAGAAAAACCCACTCTGATTTGATGCAAAGCTCCTCCGCTCTCTGTGCCAAGCTGGTTGTGGCCCCGTTCTGCATCTGCTCTGCCAACTCTTTGTGCCCACTGCTATGCTTAGAAAAAAAAGTAGTGGTAAAATGCTCATTTTGCATTTGTAGTAACAGCTTTTTTCAAAAGATAAAACAGCTTTTCACACGCTGAAATGGATCTCTAAAGTCAAGCTTGTTCACAGCTCATTCTTCTTTTTCATTAATCCAGAGGAAAAAAACCCTACATGACAATTTGCATCACACTTCTAACACGAAAAAGATCTGAAATATCTTCACGAGTTAGGGTTTTTTTCACTCTTGATTCTACAAAGCCCTTAAGCAGGAGCTTAATTTACTGTGGGTAAGTTGTATGTGGCTCCAGTGGGACTATGTATCTGATTAAAGAATAAATGTAATTGTCTCTCCAGATCAATGCCATAATTTACTCCTCAATGAGTATCAGATTGATCTTTATAGTCTCTCCAATAAACTCATGCAGTGCAAAACACTAAGAGATCCAATTTACGAAACCAAGCACACACTACTGGAAATCTATACCAGGATATGTATTAACATTACTGTTTAAGTATTTAATTTCTATTAAATTTCCTAGTAAAAAAAAAATCCTTGCTTTTTTTTCCCAGAACTCTGTATAAAGAGCTCATAAAAGCAAGCCTCAGCTTATCCGACAATGTCTTGACAAATTTCAGACACAAAAAACCGCAC
>VZRQ01006824.1:1877114-1897017 GCA_013397975.1 Machaerirhynchus nigripectus | reverse complement strand
AAAAAAAAAAAAAAAAAAACTCGAGCCAAAATAAAAAACTAACAAAAAACCACAACCAAAACCCACTCACTTATCAGGTCAGACCCTACAACAGGAACAAATTTTCAAGACCGCGGAGAATAACTTAAGGTATTTAGAAGAATATGAGAGTTTTGTAAGCCAGCTATAGCTCATAAAAATCAGATCTTGGGGTTGCTTTTGTTGATAGGTGGTACTTTGGACACGTGTTCCTTCATCTGCACTTCAGGGACCCTTATTCACTCCGAAAGTTAACGCATCCATCAGAGGAATGATTTAATGGCTTTCACAGCCAACAGTGACCCTACAGGAAGAATAAATGAGTACGTGTTGTTAGCTGAAGGCGAAGGCATGTTTTGCACACATGATGTCACTCTTGCAACTCAGGAAGAACTAATTGCTCGGCTTGTTGTAAAGTCTCCTGCTCGTTGGGCTCCCTTGCAAATTATAGTCGTCTGGAGAGCTGCAGCATGTCATCAGCACACAACAATGTTGTCTGAAGCGTAATTAATATCTGTCTTTCTTTTCAAGTTCCTTATTTACCCTCTTTCCCCCATGACAAATATGTTAATGACCTCTCCAAAACCCACAAGTTGTCATTTTCAAAGAGCCCCCGTCTTTCTGCCTTGAGCTGAACACTTTAGATTAAATCACGGTGAGCCTGTTCTTGCCCCCATTAAAGCTATTGAGGGTTTTGTCAGTGACTTCAGTGTAAGCAAACTCTCACAGTCTGTAATGGGAGCAGGACCACAGACCTATTTTGCTTTGCACCTTCAGCTAGAGGAAAAAAATCAACCAAAACACCAAACAAACAATAGGCAGAAATTGCCTTTCAGTTTTGTAGGATTTGGAGTTGAATCAAGTGTCCAGAGCAACATAAGGATCATCAGAGCATCCAGTCTCATAGGCTGAGAATTTTGTGCTGGGTTACAGGGTCTTAAAAGGCCACTTGTTTTGCCTTTGGTTTTGATTTGGGGAATGGGTTTTATATTTTTGAGGTTATTTTCAGCCATATTAACTGCTTAACTGATTCTCTGTAAGTACTTATCTGCAAATGGTGAAATACTGCCCAGAGTTTAACACAGTTGCATGTGAAAATAAACAGATAGAAGATTTATTCAGTAACAGCAATAAATGTACTGGTAGCCCAGACCACTACTGGGGAACATTTTGACACCAGCTTATAAAGTACTGCTCACACTCATAAAGAGCTTGGATAAGTCTGAATGTGTGTCCATTTTTTGGTGTGTGACTTTACAAATGAGTCAGGTTTACAAATAATTAAAGCATTTACACTAAAACCAGAAACAGGATCTTCTATATTCAATTACCCACATCTGAATTCTACTTTTCTTTTTCATTTAAAAAAAATCCCCCGATTAAATCATCTGCCATACAGCAGATAACTCCATACAACACAAAAAATGTCCTATTTCCACTACAACTTAGATGTTAGTTTCAGACGTGAATAAAGCATTTCCCTTCCCAAGAGCTAAACACATGGCAAATCCCCATGCTGCATTTATCAAGTTTTCACATGTTTCTATCCTTCCCCAGTTACCAAGGTAGAACTTCTGGAATTCTTAGTGTATTACTAATCTGAATGTACTTGCAGGTAGGAACTACAAGATATGTTATAAATTTCTTCTCCTTTTGCACACAGAGCTGAAAAATAGAGGCTCAGACTCCCTTTTTCTTCTCCAAAACACATGCTGTAACCAGGTTTCAGCTGAAGTGTCCCTCTTCTATTGATGTAGAACTTTTCAGACCCTCTGAGGACCATGACTGGGAGCAGATATTCATCTCTAATTCCAGCTCTGCCTCAGTAGTGATGCATTTGAGGATGAACATGGTCCCCAAGGGACACTGCCAGGGTCTGTGCACTGCTGTGCTCTCAGCTAAGGAGGGGCAAATTTTTACCTTGACTGGAGCACCTTTTTCCCAGCACCTTTCCCCCAGTCAGGAGCATTATTCCATCCTCTGAGGCTGCCAATGAGAGCAGTGAGGCCAGTATTCCAAGAGGGATCTGAAACCCCAGATTATCTTGTAAACATAAAGTACACAGAGCCCACACCTCCCCCGATGCTGCAGGCTGTGATACAGAGTCTCAGTCCTGCTGACCAGGGGAAGGAAGCCCAAGATCTGTGAGCACTGAAGTACAATATTCCAAAAGCCACCTGCCATTTACATTTGAAAAAATTATTTTATATTATAAAGGTAGAGCAGCATAAAGCAAGCACAGTGTATAAACATTGCTGAATGGCAGGCAAAATCTGTTTCAGCAGAATGCTTATTTTTAATGACCCATATTGATTCTCATTCCATCATGGTTTAATGTGTTTCTTCAGCATTATGTAAAAACCCTCCTACATTCATCATTTAATAACGATAACCCCACTGCATTTAAAAGCAAGCATGAGTTTATAAAGTCTGCCAGACAAGCCCAGTGGATTTTAATGATCTTCTCTCCAAGCAATAAATTGAGAGCTCATAGAATAGGAGCTGTGATTCAGGATTCCTGGGTTCTGGTCTTCATTTTGCAATACCATCGCCGCAAAACTATGCTTGACACCTCTGTGCCTCAGCTTGCCTAGTTCATAAATGGGCCCAGCAACACCTGTCACACGCTGTTAAAAGGTTGAGTTAATTGCTGCTCATAAATCACACTGAGAGCCTTGAAAAAGAGAAATATATATATATGCAAAGCAGGTGAAGTGTTGTAATAGAATTGCATTGCTTTCAGATACACTGTTTAAAATTAAATTCTTGGAGATTCATACTTCTGGTATCACTTTCCTACCCATTAGCATTAAGGATTGCTTCCAGAACATTCAAAACCTGCCTACAATATTTGGGCAATTCAAGACGTTACTATGAGAGTCACAGGGGAAGACACTGGAATAGGAACAATTTTCCCTCTCCATCTCCTAGTGGAGTGAGTTTGCATTCATTTCAAGGGCCACGGGACCCAAATCTATTCACCATTTCTAATCAGCCTGGAAAAGCAACATTGCCACTTTATAAGACACAAAACCTACATTTAAAAGCTCTGTCACAAACAAATGTTTCCCCTCCTTCCTCTTAATAAGCACATTGGGTGGCTGAAGGATTTAAAATTAGGCACCTTCACTTTGGGAAGTGTTTTGAGATCTGCCAAGTACAAAGTAGATTGTTAAGATTACCACTTTGATTTTTTTCCCCCACACTCTCCATGAATTACTTGCTATCAACTCCAGCTGCTTTGTGGACAAGAAGCAGATCAGGAGGTTAGGAATGAACACTGCACCTTTCAGGGTGTCATACACAGAAATGGAGTTTGCAGTAGCAGAAATAGGATAAAGCTATGAAATTTGGATTAGATGAGAAATTCGCTAATTAGACTTCAATGATTTTCAAAGCATCAATTTCACTTCTTTCCACTAGAAAGACAAGGGAACATTACAAACTTTCAATCCATGCCCAGAATACTGCAGAATCCAGTAAAGCTGTCTTTTCTTGGGCTTTTGGCTCAATTTCAGCTCTAAGATAGAGCCGAAGTAGGTAATTTCTGTGCCTTTTCCATGCTGCAGTGAAGTGACACAAAAAGCAATAAAGATTCAGGGATGGAGGTGCCTTCAGCAATATGACTCCATTCCTACACATCTCTCCCACTGCTCCTGTGGGTTGAACACTCCCTGTGCTCCAGGCCGTGTTCGTGACCACAAGTGGACCTTCGGAGGAGAGAGGACTTGAATCCCTGCTGAGCTGTTCCACCTTGGTGTGATTTCCAACCACACAACTACGACAAAATCCCAGACAATGAGACTCATCCTTCAGCCCTGCCCAGGGTACCAGGGATCACCAGCTCCATTCCCAGAGCAGCTCATTCACTGTCCCACAGCTCACGTCCAACAGGCAGGTGACAGATTAGTAATTTCTTTAACCCTTTCAAATTGAACTATTTCTGGTTCTTTTCGCTGGGCGTGCTTGATCAGGGAAACCTGAGGTTTGCTGTGGTGTCCCTGCCCATGAGTGGGGGTTGGAACAAGATTATCTTTCATGATCCGTTCCAACCCCAACCATTCTGTGATTCAATGGGGTTGTTTTCCCTTAAACATTACAGGTCATAAAATTATGTGAAGGCCTCTTAACATTTAACATTTTAGTAGCCACTTACCACCAAATGAACAAAACAAGCTACAAGAATTCATTATAACTTATTTCATGCTTGAAACCAAAAGGAGAAGCAGTTACCTGGATTACCCAAATCTGAAGCAACCAGATTTTACAAGAAGGGGCCTGGATGCTGAATAGAGCCATCAGTGGGCTGGAGAACGTAAACAGGGAGACAGATAATATAAATAATCCATGACTGGAGGATTCAGCCCCCATTTGGGGGCAGAACACTGAAACTATAATTGCTCTTGCAACTGATGAATGAAAACAATTACTCATTTTATTTAGGCAGTTGTTAGTTCTGCCAACGCAAGTTTACGAAAGTCATTAATCAGACTGCTCATAAAATGAAATAATAGAGAGGTTTGATTTTTAAAAAATCACGTGATTATGAAAGAGCCCCAAAATGGATAAAGATGTTCAGGCGTTCTCTTCCTATCTGGTTCAGAAAACAGGGACCTTTTTTCCAAGGTTTTATTTGGAGTCATGAAAAACAGAATTTTTACTATGATTTTTTAATGAGATAGAGAGCAAGCCAAGCCTTGGGACTGCAGGAGCAAGGACTTCATGGCTTCTCACATGGATAGGGATAACATTTAGGATGCTGGAGCAGTGCAGGCCTGGGCAGAAGCTGCTGGGAGTGAGGCTCTGCACCTGCCAGGGCATGGCCACACAGAGATCCAATGGCTGGCTGTGGAAGAAGGCCAGTTTGAGCACAACAGGGCCAGGAGGAGGGGGAAAGGCTGGCTCAGCTCATCCTGCAGCAGGATAGAGGGACACGGCTGCCCCTGAGCCCCCTCTGCCAGCACTGCAGGGACAGGTGGCTCCTCGGCCAGGGCCGGGTGCCCGGTGAGCACCCACAGTCCTGCCAACCCCACAGCATCAAAACCAGTGAGAAACACTTGATTCTGTGCATTTAACCTTCTCAGGCCCTGGCAGGAGTCTCCTCAGTCACTAAGACAAAGAGCAAAGAGATATTTTATGCCCCAAATACTCAGTGCCTGAGAGGAAGCGGGGCAAGAATGGGTTAGCAGGGCAAGACAGGCAGGGGAATGGGGTAGGACTTGGAATTTCCACTGCCTCCCCACTGTGAGAGACTTTTGGCATCAAGAGTGATAATTGGGGGAAAATTCTGTGCTTTCCAATACCTTAAAACAAAAAGGATTTATAAGACTTTTCCCCTTTCCTGGGGAGCTACAAGGAGTGATTCCAGGTTTGCCTCACAACTATTCATGGCATCCAAAGCACATACATGAGCTCAGAGAGAGCTACAGCAGGAAGAGCAGTTGAAGAAGAGCACGTGCCTCTTACTATTACTTCTATTACTATTTCTTCTAGAGAAATCCATAAAGGTACAAATATTTTGGAATGCTGAAGTGCTAGTGACAGAAAAATGAGAAAGAAAGCACATAACCAAGTTCTGCTGGAAGCTGGAAAGGGCCCCAAACCTTTTCTGGATTCAGATATGCATTGTTTAACCACAAGAAAAGAAAACTTTTATTGCAGATATTTCTATTGTAATAAACAAGTTGATCTTGATGTAGTCTCTTGATGGTCCAGGTAGTCTCTGTCTGTGACCTATCATCAATATTGTCTGGATGCTACAGTCTCTGTTCTTTTCACCTCTGTATTTAATATTTGAAAGACATCATGCTCATATTTTCTTAAAGAATACGGTATATTGCTACAAAATGCACCAAGACAGAACAGTACTGACATCCACAGCAAGACCTGCAAAGAACACAGGAATCTTTTTGCTCCTTTTTTGCTCCTTTTGGTCAGGGGTGCAGCACACCAAGAGATGAGGCACACAGTGCTTACAGCTGCTGCTGTAGCTTCTTTTTGGCTAAATGGGATGTACACGCCTCAAGGGAAAACAGCCAAAGCTTTTACAAACCTCTTCTCTGCCTTGGCTTATGACACTTCTTTCTATGAAAACTGCCACAGTGTATGGTCATGCTCTAGACAAGAAAGCACCAAACTCCTGCTGGTTCACAGCCCCTCAGGAGAGGCACAGCCCCAGACTGAGTGCCCAGGAACAGTTAAACAGGGGCAGAGCAAAATGATACAGCACAAACACCTGTGAGCACATGAGCTCACTAGAGCAGATACATGTTCCAATGTGACAAATGCCAGGCATAAAATGGACTGATTTGTTTTGAAGATCACAAATTGTACTGATAAACATATACATGTCAATAATCTGGGGGAAAAAATGGCCTTTGGAGGGGGAGAATTTAGGTCAAGTTAAACTTTTGCTTCAGTTCACAGCTTAGAATTTTATTGTATTTCAAATGCTACTTCATATGAACCAAAATACCTTGTACAGAGCCCAGGAAGGTTCACACTGAGCTCAGGAACTCCTGTGCCATTAGAAATGGATAAACTCAACATTCCCTTGCTTCATCGTTGTGTGATCCAATCAGTATTGAAAGAGAGGCTAAGAAACTTCTAGTTTTTCTCTAACTTTGTACAAGCAACATCTAAACTCCATTTTGCTAACATGTGAAATGAAAACACTCACGTATCTTCACTTCACTGCAAAGTACCTAAAGAGCAGTGGGTGTGAAGAGCTTCATGGATGTACAATCAAGGGAAAAAACCCAAGACTTAGACTGAAGCCTTATGCACCACCTTGGCATGTGGAGAGGATCATGTAGTTCATTTATAAGAGGGACAAAAACTGGGATCCAGTTGTTTATTTGGCAATTAAAATTGCTGCTGAGGAAGAGGCATTTCTCCAAAGCCATTAAAAATTAAGCATGCATAGAGTTTGCATTCAGCATAAAATGAGGTGTTCCTGATCTCCTTGACCCCCATGAACACATTCTTTTTGTGCTTCTGTTCAGTGTACTTCAAACCCTCATAATCTAGATATTTTTAATTCTTTTTAAGCAAAAGTTACAGTTAAACAGAGATTAATAGCATGAAAAGTTTAATGTGTTTAATGGCCATAAAGAGAAGTCTTTTACAGAGCCTAAACAAGACTGATTAATAAGTAAATGCAGCTCAATATTCTTTGCTTCAGCTAGACCATCTCAGATATCACAACAAATACCTTTAAGAAAGATGCTTCATATTGTTCCACCATTTCTAAATGGTGGGTACTGCTCAAGAAAGTCTCTCCATAAGTGATTTCCCCAGCTGGATTTCCATATGTCATATGCTTAGAAGCAGAAAGGAGAATTTCAGCCATCCTTCTGTTTGAGTAAATCCCTGTGAATCTCTTTTGTCTGCTTGGATTGCCGGGAAGAAGCACTGAAACTCCTCAGCACTATTTTAGTTGGCTCTGTGAGAACGTGCTCTCATCACTCGCCTTCATTTTCTAATGTATCTTTCCAAAATCATAATGCCTATTTCTCTAATTACTTTATTTGGCAGCCTGAAAATAATAAGGGTAATTACAGTGTTCTCTATTAGCTTGTAAGGAGGACAGAGGACTAGATCGTTTGGAGGAAAGAAAAATCAGACCAGTAGGTCCTGGTTATACTCAAATAGGAATTTCCAGAGGAAATGTGTGGTTGTCCATGAAGGACTTTGAGAGCAATTTTCCTTTAAACCAATACTGAACCAATACAAGACAACAGAGGCACAGTGACAATGCCACATTCCCAAATGAGGTGTTGAACAAATGTCTTTACCACATGTGGTCATAAAAGATTGGATGTCAAGATGAAAGGTGTCAACCTTGGAAACCTGGCCAGACTCCAGCATAGGTAATTACATTCTGCCTCCCCGAGCAGTTCTCTGTAGAGTTCCAGCTGGACATTTCAGCCCTTGAACCGTTACATAGCCTTGCTGTGAGTGGCTCAAGAAAAGGACTGCACAGCTCAGCAACATTCTGTGTCAACAACTCGTATTATGGCGATGCAAACCTTAGAGTGGTAGCTAATCATGCCAGCAGAAGAGTTTTTTGGGTTACTGTGCATCACTGCAGCCCTTTTACACCCGAGCAGCTCTAGGAATGCCATGAAGCCTACAGTGCACGTAACTTTCGCGGGACAGACCTTCTGAAAAAAATACTGTACCTTCCCTCACAGGTGAAGGTACATAGGTCTTGCTTTGGAAGAAGCTCATAGAGACAGGCGAGGGTTACTGTTCTACTGGAATTGTTCAAGTTTGCACTGTGTCACTATTTCTCATGGAAGCAGTCCTTCCTGGATCTGTGAATTGTGGGAAAATTTTTCAGAATCTTGTGACACCACTACCACCTGTGAACATGGCATTTGCAGCCTGGCTGCTGGGTGCTACCGGCACATTAAGCGCTGCAGCACTGAGACCTGCTCTGCAAGCAGAGCATTTACAATTCCAGACACATTTCTATGGGAGGATTCCCTAGAGGCAGATCTACAAGGCTGGGGAGATGCTCCCTTCCACCTGTGTCCCGGGGTACACACCCTGGCCCCACACCGTCTCCATTCCAGGAGGGATGTGCATGCACAGCCACCCCCCACACACACTAATTCCCTTTGCAAGGGTGTCAGGGCATGCCTGGGAATGGGAGCTGGGCTGCACCCCGAGGGGCACCCAGTGGGTTTGGTGTGGGACCGGGGCAGTACTGAACTGCAGCCGCTGATACCACTGCCTGCTTTCAGAGGGCAAGCAGAAAGCAGCACCGAGGGTATTTTGCATGAGTTTCCCAGGTGCTGATGAGATTGTTTTTACCATATGCATCTTTTCCTTACAAAAGGGAATCATATTTTAGCTCAAGCAGACAGGATTCCTGAGAGTCCCATACTGAAAAATATAGGCTACATGCAAAAACCCCAGCGCAGAGGCTCACTGAAGTCTGTCACACACTGATTTAAATGCAAGTGACTTCAAGGGCTGCACTCTCAGACGTATCGCAGGAAATTGTTGTAAAAGGAAAATTATTGACCATCTTACGAATACAAGAGTAGATAGAAATAAATCCTAATTTATGCAAAAATCCTAAGCCTATCTGATCTCATATTGATGGCCTTTCTGTCTTATTCATTAATTTTGTAAGACCTTTAATAAAACTGTGCAATAACCAGAGCTAAGGATGATAGCCTATGTTAAGTTTCTGACACTGCAAAGAACAACGTGGATCATATGCAGAAATTTTCCCAGTGCTCAACATGCCACTTATCAAATTCCCTTCGAGCATTCATCACACCCATGCAAATAATTTATTCTTCCCCACAGAAGCTTTGTGTTTGATCACAATGACAACTTACTGCTTCTGCTCTGCATCACATACATTATGGAGCTTCACACCCCAGAGCAAGAGCTAAATCACATCGAGGAAACCTGTTGAGGTGACTGTCCATTCCTGCAGTCCTTGCACACAATTACATCTCATGAACTCACAAAAATTTAGTTATGTCAACATGGTCTGCAGAACCAAGACCACGCTTTTGAAAAATGAGTTGTTAGTCCTGAAAAGGACTAACATATTAGGAGATAAGCAAATGCCTAGCTCAAGATTATTGTTACAAGCAAGGCACTTTAATTATAAACTACATTTTTGTCATTTAGGAGTCACCTGTCCTGCAAATACGCATGCACTAATAATTTGTCTATGAAATCCCTGGGAAACCACAAACAGGTTTTAGAATCTGCTGATCAGGGCAAGTAGTCTGTCAGAACAGCTTTAGCAAATAAAAGAAATGCAAAATACCGAAACGTACCTAGAGGACAGAGTCTCCTGGCTGAGTAGGGTTGTCGGCTGAGACCCAAAGAGCTGGTAATTTGGGATGGAATAGCTTTTACAAATCAATCAGTGCAGAAAGCCAACATCACACGAGTTACGCATTTACCAGGCAGCGTTTGACAGCAAGAAACAAGCTACAGCACAGAAAATTTCTGTGTATTTTAAGCCTCCATCCCAAACTGACTCCTCATACAATTCATCTGCAGGCTGTAATTTACTAAATCCATCTGTTGTTCCTACAGTTTGCTTTCTGGAAATTCTGCATTTCAAGGGTCTGCTTGTTAGAAAAGGTCAAAGAGTAAAGCAGGCCCTTTCATTTTAAGTGACTTGAAAGAAAAGGAAAGGAAATTTATATTTAGAAATAGCAATGATTAACTAGAGGAAATATATTAGAGTATTAAAATAAACGACATAGAATAGCTCTTACTTCCAATTAGGCTGACTTTACTTCAAGAAAAATATTTATATACAAATATAAAAAGCTGGGGAATGCTAACCTATACTAAGATGAAAGCATCTCATAATTCATGTTTAGCCATTAAAATGGGGGATCACATTTTTACATACTTTTTCTTCTTATCCTTCTAAAGTCTCTGCTTCTGTGCTTTCTTCTCTAATCATCAACTTTTCACAGCTTCTCTTTGTTAGCAAACTGCCTGTGGCAACTGCATACCTTCTACATCTCTATAGCCTTCAGAAAGGCACCATCTGATGCTACTGCATCATTCTGGATAGAACGGATTCACCACAGAATTAAGGAAATAAACTCACATACTGAAGGTCTTAAGAGCTAAAGTCTGGACCAGGGTCCACCAAGACCTACTCTGTATTCCTGACTGTATTCAGGGCTTCTGTTTTCAGCCCACTTATTGGACGATATAAAGAACATGAAAACCCTTTAAAAAAAACAGAGGAGAGCTGTGGGTTTCTCCTGAACACACACCGTGGACAGTGAAGTGCTGGTGGTGCAGTGCAGAGCCACACAAGACAGCTCCAGTCACCCCAATAGCCCCAGGGAGTGTGTCCAGCCCCTGGGGACAACACTCAAGCTCGTTTAAACCACTAAGCTCACTCACCACTGATGCTGTAGCCATCATCAGAGGGAAAGAAGGGAGCCCTGAGAGCCCTCCCCAAATCCTGTGCAGCTGATGCTGTAGGTGCCAGGTGTTCACTTCCACCTGACGAGTCAGAGGTGCAGCACAGCTCCAGATGTACCTCAGGGCCATGGTAGGGACCATGGGCACAGCCTTAAAGGGGGCAGTGACTAACACCATACGAAGCTGATACTGGGGGAAAACACAATTCATACAGCTGGACTCCAACCAGGAGACTACAATCACCCTCTGTATGAGTGCAAAACTCTCCCAGGACCCTTACTGGCATGAGTAGTAGGCTGTCAGTCTAAAACACATCCTAAGCTTGGGTGTGCTAACGTCATGCAAGAACACTGGTTCAATCCTGACTCAGAAGAACCCATGTCACCTACTGAGTCACCAAAACCACCCCTTGCAGCATGGGTTTCCTTGGAGTCCCCTTTATAAGCCCTGCTTAGGCCTGACCCTGTTTTGCCTGTAAGATTTAACACGATGGGAGTCAAAAGTCTTATGATGCAAGGGGCTGAAGTTTGTTTCCTCAGGGGCTCTCCCTCCTCCAACAGCAACCCTACCAAAAAGGCCTTTGTCTAAGGAGTAGAGTAAGGAGCACAACACAGTGTTTGCATTTACTTATGGAAGAGCTACACCAGCAGCTCCTCTCAAGCCTCTGAAGTCAGCTCCAGTACAGTTACTTGGCCTAAGTTCATCTAAACTAAATGGGCTGACTTGGTTCAAATGAGTTGCACAACCAAATGATAAAATTGGGGGGGGGNCATGTATTTAACACTGCATGTCTCCTCTTTCCAGATTAGGAGGAGCTGGCAAGCCTCAGTCTGTACACATGCCAGCAGCGGATGTCGGCACATATACAACACTTTTCAGAACAACATACTGTTGAAACATGTAGTTCAACTCCAAGGCACCCCTTCTGTTCAGTTAGCCCAAAACAGCTATTAGAATTGTCTTGCTTAATATGGTAGGATTTGTAGCACAGCTTTTAATGCTGCTTTAATCTGGTTTCTTTATAGCCACTTCTGAAGCGCTGAGAAGTCAGTAGGAGCAGCCCTGCTGTGCTCTGCACAAGGTCCTCCACATCCATTTGAGCTGGGGGAAGTAACGAACCTGTTGGCAAGAGGGAAATACCAAGGATGGAGGGGGTGTCATAAATGATACAGGAATATAATCCTCTATTCCGCATTTAGGTGTCCTCACTTTCCTTTCATTGTCCAGTCTGAAGTACAGAAAAGCACAATGCTGACAAGCTCACCCTGGTTCATTGTCCATGTGTCTTCAGAAAGTCATCAGGAAAGATCTGAAAGAAATAATGTCTGCAAAATAAAGAAAAATATATTCCAAGTCGGAAATGAAGTGTTCTGCATTCATCAACAGAAAGCTCTGCCTTGTTGACTTCAGATTTTAAAATAAGTTCAGTTCTTTCCTCCTTTTTCTTTCAATAATTTTGGTGTGAACATTTATAAATTATAAAATCTCCCCATATCCCATATTCTTTTTCCTGCTTCATTTGCCCCTTCTTCTCTTCAATTATTTTTTTCTTTGTCACAAACAATCACTAACAATCATTAAAAAGAAACAAAACAGTGCAGAAAAAGCCCCAACTTCTGGTGTGGGTCTGGGGTGACACTGGATGTATCAGAAGTGGCCAATACACCCCATGTCACATGGGTCAATTTTAGACACTGGAATAATTTTCCTTTAGTTTCTGATCTGGCCACTCTCTCCCACCACCATTATCCTGACAATTTCCCTTTAGTCTCACTTCCTAGCAGCTTCTTCCATTTCACTCCCCCATTCTTTCTGCATGGCTCTGGCACTGGGGAGGAGTTGGTCAGACTGCAAAGGCTCAGGGAGGGAGACTGCCATGGACTCAAACGGGTGTTCGTGTAAGGCAGGAGCCGCCGAAGCCTCCAGCTCTGTTCTGCAGAAGTTTGATGTGCTAATGTGGGGATCACAGAGAGAGCTGCAGCCAACCCTTTCTCCTTTTTCTCAGCAGCACCAGTCCCTGCAGGTACCTCTTGGTGAAGCAGCCTCTGGTTCGGGTCTTGTTCCTTATACTGTCCTCTCAAGCATCCAGAGAGAGCAGTTGTCCATTCAGATGTCCCAGGTCACCACAACAAAAACCAGTTGCACCGTCTGCCACTCACTTCAGCAGTTCATGGCTGCCATCCAGCCCCATTGCCAGCAACGATCCTCATTCTCATCCACCTAACCCAGCTTTTTCCAAATTGTTTTTAAAATTTCAAAATTCGTCATAGAATCACACAATCCTTAAGGTTGGAGAATACTTCCAAGATCATCAAGAACAACTTTCGACTGAATACTGCCATGCACACTAACTCATATTCCAAAGTGCCACATTAACTTGGTTTTTTGAACACTGCCAGGAATGGCGACTCCACCACTTCCCTTCACTACCTCCTTTAACACCAGAGCTGTCCTTTAGAAATGAGCTCATTCAGGCAAAAGCAAGCTGGGGGGTGCCTATGTGTGAAATTACACTGATGGAACACCCTTGGTGGGAGATACACAACAAGGGAAGAAGCAGTTGGAAGATGGGTCTGGATCACCACCTCTTAACCAGGCTCAGATGCAGCCTGGACAGCATGTCTGAGCAGAGCCTGAGCTAAAAGAACAGTATTTGGATTTCTCCTGTACTTTGTTCCATCCAATGTTCAAACTGGAATCCCAGGACAACATGTACTCTGTGTGAATTGTAGCAAATGCACAGCAAGAGGCTACTTCCAGTGGGTTGTGAGGGTTTGCTTAAAATGTAAAGGACGCTTTCAGAGAAAAAAGGAGCCCTGTACATTGGTTTGGTGAAAAATCAAGATTTATATACCCAAAAATCAACATACTTTTCCCTATAGTTTAAGGGAAAATGGTTGTGGAAGAAATGAGTGTGATTCTGCAAATCTGTCTTCATGGATCCTTTTAATTTAGAGGCATGAGTCATCAGAGCAGGGACTCCTTGGATGATTGTGTGACCACAGGATGCAACCCTGGAAAAGTGTTTTTGTAAACAAATAAACATGTTCCTTCCTGTTTGAAACTCAGATCTTTCAGCATTGGGCAAGCGCCTGAGAACCTGACAGTGAGAATAGTAAGAAATATTAAATGCAATGCCAGTTGCTTGGTCCAGTTCCAACAGCAAGAGGTGAACAAAACACACAGGGTGAAAAATAGATTAGTCTTTTAAAGTCCTTTAATAATCTGAAGTGTTATTGGTATCAGGAACAAAGAAAAGACTTGTTACGTGAAAATTGCCTGAAAAGATTGTCTTACAACCTGACAAAATCAGAACAGAGGGTAAAAAAACAAAAATTGGGAGATTTGATGATGGCTTTTGCCATACACACAGGGAGTGATCCAAAGATCACAGGCTCCAAAATGGATTTCACACTATGGCTTTTGACATCTGATGAAGTCTTTTGAGAGAGATTATCCTCTTTTCCTGGAGAAAGCAGGATGCTGGCCCCAGTCAGCAGTCTGCACTGCCTTTGCTACTTGACTCCCAAAGGGGAAAAATGGAGGCTTCAGCCTTAACAGCTGGAAACATTTCCAGGAAAGCACGTAGATATTCGAAAGCAACCTAAATATTGCAGTGTCAGGGAGTCAATTTTCTGTTGGTAGCTTAAAAGCAAACTTCTGGCAGCTGTCAGGGAATCCTTTAAGTACATTTAGATCAATGCATGAAGTCAAATAAACACTTAAAATCCCTCAAGATTAAGATGGGCAGAGTGAACCCAGTCAGGAAATGGCTGAGCCACTGCTTGACCCTTTTTTCTGTCGCAGACCAACCAGCCTGGAGGATGCTCCAACCCAGCCCCAAATCCTGCTGTACCTGGGCACACACCAGCGAAGGAAAGGCGATATGGAAAAGAGAACACGAGGCTTGTCCCTGGCCTCAGCTGGGTCGGGATGTTTCAGTTGCAAACGATAGATCTATTTTATGTATTAGAGCTTGTCTAGACTAAGGAAATGTTCCTGCTATGACTATGCTGAGGTAATTACACCAGTGTAAACCCCTTTGGGCAAAACAGAGCTTTCAGTGGCCTGATTTACTCTGGTCACTTGCCAGGATTAGTTCAGCTGGTACCAGCCTGTCCTCCAGGAGCTCCTGCTCCCAGCTGGAATCCCGCACAGAAGTTTTCATCCGTCTCATCTGAAACGCTGGCACTGCTAATCTATCAGTCAAGCCATCCTTATGGGATGGTTGTGCAAATGTTTTTAGAAGGCTACTCTCTTAGTGGAGAATTGATTAATAGGCTAAAAAAAAAAAAAAGCTGAAATAAATCTGGGTTTAAATTAAATCATATTTGGATTTGTATGTGCATATCAGAGAAACATGTTTGCTGCAAATACAATGAAGTAGGAAAGCTGATGTAGGATGTTTAACTTGCCAGAGGATGATGTGTCCCTCACGCACATTAAATGAGTTGTATGCGAGGAAAAATGTGTCCAAACAGAGTAAAATGGGAGCTACTTCAAATGATCAATTCAAATTTAAAAAAAAAAAAAGCCCCTAAATTAAATAAATCCAAGGAAGGCATATTTAAAGCACAGAAGGTGGAACCCTGGTCTATGAGAAGTCAGTGGCAACATTTACATTGACTTTAAAGGAGAGGCTTCACTTACTCTAAGGTGTAAAAGCACACAGTGCTGCTGTGCGTAGCATGGTACAAAATACATGTGCTGAGTTTCACACACAGCATTCAGGGAACGTGTTGATAAATGCAGGATGAGGAACAGGCAGACTAACAGACAGACTTGGTTATATTTTAATCTGGTTTACTGTTACCTGCAGGTGTTACAGTTAAAATGTTCTAAAAAGTTACTGTACACCTTTAATTCTAAACAGTCACTGGAAGGACAGCTAGAAACTCTAATAGTAAAGCAAACATAGTCCTTTAAAAGTTTCCTTATTAAAAAAAAAAATTAAAAAGGAGGGGGGGAAAGTATGTCTGAAGCACAAAGATGACATCAGAAAAGTTCCTCAATTCACAGATGGCTGCACCTTTCAAAAAAAATTAAAACAGGAATCCTAGATTGATTTAATCACCCATACAAGCGAAAAAACGTAATGAAGATATTTAGTGCCAAATTGGTTTCTTGGGACCTTTTCCATGTAAATAATACAAATCAAACCTTGAAGTTCAGCGCAGATATGATCTGACAAGTAAGCCAGCCTTTTTGTTTTCCTTTGATCCAGCTCCAGAAATATTTTATCCAAGGTAAAGTTGGTTTTAAGTGTTTTCCATTTCAGTTTTTAATTTTGGATATTCATCATATAGGAAACTTGCTTATAATGCTTCAAACACCAGCCAGGCTGCACTGACTCACAGTACCAAACATAAAGATTTCCTTGTATTTGCTCATAAGAGGGGGAATATCAAGAGCTCCCGATGTGACACGGGATCCATTTCCATTGCTCGGTTATTTTTAGTGGTACAGGGAACATGGGCAACCCCAGCTGAATATTTGAATATTTCTAAATATCAAGACAAGCCAACTCCAGTATTTTTTGCACTGTTCCACTTCTCCTAGGTGTGTTGGCAAATAATGCTTATGTAGATAATAAGATAGACAGGCCTTTGCCTTCTAAGTGATTCCCCAAATTCCCCACATGCTGCCATTCCCTCAGGATGCCATCTGGGAGCAACAGTGCCTTCTCTTGGAAGAAAATCTTCACATGTTAGATCTATTCTTTTTTTTTTTTTTTTTCAACTTCTCTGATTCTTTTAAAAATAAAGAATTTATAATAATAAAAAAATCTTTTTCTATTCCATTTTCAAACCAGGATGAAGATTCTGTAGTTCATTAAAAAAAAGAAAAAATATATATACCTGACCTTGTTCACAGTTTTCAGTGCTGTGTGCCTAAATACAGATTTTGTCACCTTGCTGTAGGCACCCAGTTTTCAAAAATTCAGCTCTTGTCAATACTGCAAAATCCTGTGGATTCTCTTCCTTCCACAAATTGGTATGTAGTATATTTAGAATTAACAGGGCCTGTTTTCTCTTTTGACTCGAATATGTGGTGTAAGGTTAATGAAAATAAGATGGATCTTTTATTTTGGGTCTTACACATAATATTATTAAGTGTGCCCACCAGAAATGTAGGATAAAATATTTGCTCTGCTTGAAGATTATGTGATATTTGTATTCTAAGCCTTACCACAGTGGGTTTCTTTAAATAGAAGCTATACTTTACTCCTAAATTGCTTAAGGCAAAGGAAGCAGAGATGATGTTTTTATGAATGTTTAAATGCAAATGGAACTGAGAGTGAATGCTATGCTAGCTAACATCAAAGGCTCACCAAAGTCTCTGCATTAATGAGGCTCTTTGTTTCCTGGATCACAGATTACAACAGGTTTCCAACTCATTGCCAAGGCTTTATCTCCATTTGGGAGGGCTGTAAATCTCAGACGATTTTTTTCACATGCAAAACAAGAGGATCATCTGAAAGAAGAAGAAAAAACATCTTAAAGTAGCAAATATTTCATTCAAATGATTATTCCTCAAAGTGGCTGCATCTTGTTTTATTTTTGGGATGTTTAAAAGAATGGAAATTTGCCGGCGGAGTTTCCTATGGGGCAGCTCATTCATTTGGAGGAGAAAACTGAGCAGGAAAAAAGCAAACAGCATCCTTCCCCTCTCCCATCTTCTTCAACCCAGCATCAACTGTGCCCTGAAATCAGAACAATAATTCTGTGTCATGCAAAATCAGCAATTAGCAGAAAGACAGATTTTGCTCCATTTAAATATATTCAAGTACTTTTCAAAGTCGCTCCAACAAGTTCTTCTCCTCCCCAAAAAGTAATGAGATTATATCCCTAGTAATAATACCCTAATTAACAAGAAAAATAGGGACCAAGATTTTTAGCTTCCTATTCAAGGGCTGAATGTGACAATATGTTGTATATTGGGTCATAAAAAACAATTTACATGGCGTCATTACAGTCTGTAGCAAAGTCTCCAGGACCCAGGGCTATCTTATGCAATCTTAATTAAGGAAAATAAATATTGGTGTGTTGTTTTAAGCTACTGGAGACATGCACAGGACCTGTCGTGTGTGATCAGAAGAGATGGGGAGTTTCCTTTTCCATGGGAACTGCTTAAAAAACCCTCCAACGCCGACACACAAGTGTCTAGTGCCTTCAAAATGGGCTGCGAAGATGGTAATTTCTTGTTTCCTGACCCTCGGGGCCCGGCAGGAAAACTAATAATTTTCTGCCACCCCACGCCACGTCTGCGCTCCGAAGGGGCCGAGGGTGCGATGGCAGGAGCGTCGCCCGTGCCCGGGGTGCGCACGGCGGGTGGCCAGTGACACCCACGCGTGACACGGGTGTGTCTGCACCCACAGCTGGGGATGGACAGCTGTTGTGGTCTTTTGTGTGTGTGTGTGTGTGTACATGTGTGCTGTGTGTGCCCGTGCTCGGACATACTTGTCCTGGTGTGTCTCAGTGTGTGCACACGTGCGTGTCCTGGTGTCACGGTGTACGTGTGCGTGTTCATGTGTGTCTATCTGTACACACATACGTGTCCTGATGTCGCAGCGTGTGTTTGTACATACATCCTGACGTGTTTTAGGGCCCACATAAACGTGCTGAGGTGTGTCTGTGTGCACACGTACGCATCCTGATGCCTTACTGCGTACACGTGAGTATGCATTCGTGCGTGTCTCTCGGTGTGCATATACATGTCCTGATGTCTCAGTGTGTGCACATGTGTGTTGATGTGTTCTTGTGTGTGCACACACGTGTGAGCTGACCTGTCTGTGTGCACACACGTGCTGATGCGTGCCTGCAGCTCCATGGATGGCCTTCTCTCCTCTATGTTTAGTCATGTGCTGCTGATCTGTGCTTTTAGATTTGTAGGCAAATGTGAGCATGCAGATGTGTTTGTGTGTGCAGCTGTGTGTGTACAGATGTCTGTGCACGCCAGATGTGTAGCTGTGCGTGCTGATGTGTGCAGTTGTGTGTTCTTTTGAGCTGATGTATCTGGGGCTCTGTGTGGATCCCACTGCCGTGTGCGTGTGAGTGCTCGTGTGTGCCAGATGTGCAGCTGTGCATGCTGTGTGTGTACACAGGTGTGTAGCTGTACACACAGACACCTGTAGAGACACGTGTGGGGCCCTGCAGACCCTGACACGTGCTGATGTGTGTGTGTGGGCTGTGCACACACGGGCGTGTGCACACAGACGTGTGTGGATGTGGGTGATGTGTGCCCGTGCAGCTGTGCGTGTGTGAGTAAGCACTGGCACATGCAGGTGCGTGCACAGCTGTGGGCATGCAGGAGTGAGTGGAGGTGAGCTTGTGCCACGGTGAGTGTGCAGATGTGCGTGCACAGAAGTGTGGGCAGGAATGTGGATGTGCGCAGGTGTGCACGGGGCATGCACTCAGAGGTGTGTGCAGGCATGTCCGTGTGTGCAGGCATGTGTGCACACAGGCAGGCACAGGTGTGTGTGCAGATGTGCGAGCAGAAATGCGTGTGCATACCCGCGTGTGTCACAAATGTGCACACACCCGGGGCTGCCCACCCTCGGGCCACCGCGCGCCCCCGTAGCCCCCCACCCCGCAGCCGGGCCGGGCGGGGGTCATCCCCCTGTAGCGCAGTCGGGGGGACGGCGTCGGGCTGGCTGTGCCTCTGCTGCAGAGACTTGGCGTCGGAGCGTGTGTCGGTGTGCGTGCCCGCGTGTGTCTCTGCGTGTTCATACGAGTGTGTGCGCCTCCGTCTGTGTCTGTGTGTCCGTGTGTGTGTGTCCCTGTGTGTGCCCGCCCCCGGCCCCGCCCCGGCGCTGCCAATCACCCGGCGGCCGCTTNAAGAAGGGGGGGGGAAGGAAAAGAGTGAAGAGGGAAAAGCAATTCTAATTATTTTTTTTCTAAAGGAAGGATTTAAAGGGAATTTGGAAAGGGGGAACAAAATTAAAGGGAAAAAAAAA
>VZRQ01006824.1:1835496-1876686 GCA_013397975.1 Machaerirhynchus nigripectus | reverse complement strand
CTCCCCGTGCAGGCCCTCCGGCGAGTGCAGGATCCGCAGAGGGTGTACCAGGAGAAGCTCCCGGACCACATGGATGATGGTTAGTCACAGCAACCTCCGCGTGTCTCTGTGTGTCCCCCCTCTCCCCATTACCGGTTCCCGCTGGTCTTCCCCGGTGCGCCTCGTCTAGTGCTCGCCCTTCCCGGGGTGGTGACCCCCGGGTTCCCCAGCCCGTCACCCTGTCACCCCTGGGAGTGAGGGATGCCAGCCTGGCCACCACAGCTCCCAGCGAGAAAGCTACTCCTGACAGCACCGAGGCTTCCCAGTGTCCCCACTGTGGGAGCCCACACCTATGGGGGACCCCGTCACTCCCCAACACCTTCTCTGAGGAGTATGGGACAAAAAGACTCCCACGACATGCTGTAACCTTTTCAGGGACCCCCAATAGGCAGGGGAATCACCTGTAATAAGACAAATTTTGACAAGGAACGTTGATTTCAGCAGGTATGAAGCATCAGGACCCAGGGATGTATAAAGGATCTGCATACTCCGGTTACCCTTTCCTGATGCTCTCAGATCCATATCTGCCCAATGGATCTATGTCACCTCTGGTGAGTTCCTCCTCTCCTCATGGAGAAGTTTTGTGGCCTCTCTCACTGCTGAAGTATGTTGCAAGTATTGTGCAGGCACCTACACATGCTTTTTTCCTGACAAGTTGGAGCCCAGTTTCTGAAATACCTGGACATGCTGCTGTCCAAGCCGAAGGAAAAGCAGTGGGAAGGGGGAGAGATGCTCTGCAGGAAGTGCCTGTTTTGCCCTGAATTTGCTGGAGGAGCTACTTTTCCAGTATCTCATCCTCTAGGTTTGGCTTTAGTCTTCCAGCAGTCAAATCCTAATGTCTAGTGGAAGAATGTCCCTTCCTTTTTCTGGGTCATGGGCTTTGGAGGGAGCAGCTCCTGGTCTTTGTGTTTGTGTTCAGGGACATGTCCCGCAGCCAAGTTTGAGTTCGATGTGTCTGCCTGTAAAACAGCCAGGTTCTGGCATGCCATGTGTTAGGGCTCTGTTGTGGATGATGGCCCACAGAGTGGATGTTGTGCTTCTAAAATGGCAATAGAGGTTTTTAGGAAAAGGCTTCGTGCTGCTGGAGAACTATTCCCGTCTTCTTCCTGTAAAGTTTTTCCTTCTCGGTTTAAATTAGCTTTAGTAATTCTGTATGTTCTCATGTTTCTAAGTTTTGCTATCTGAATGATTAAACTAAAGGCTTTGTTACGAATGCTGTCTTTTCCCATCACCATCTCTATCAGAACTTCAAAAAATAATGTCCTGACATTGCAGCACACAGTCGGTGCTGGTGTCGCTTCTGGGAGCCAGCACTGCTGCATTTGTTTCAGACATCATTCTGCTTTAGCCATTGGCAAGTGAGGACAGAACATAATTTGGTTTACTTCAGGTTTTAACCTTTAAAGGGATGAAGTTTAAAAGAATATATAAACCTGTCCTTAGTTCTGGTCATTTGTTCACAAGAGGGGTAGGATGTAAAACTGGTGTTATGAAAAATTGATGGATTGTGGAGTATGAAACTCAGTACTGTTTGTGGGAATCAGTGCCGTACCCTCACACCTGACCCAGCTGGCTTGGGTAGCAGGAGACAGGTCCCTGCAAGAGCCTGCCTGTACCCCACACAGCTTTTCCTGGGGGATTCGGTTTTCTTGGCTGCGCGCTGCTGGAATTTTGCTGAAGTTTGCAGATATCGAGGATTTACCCCTAGATTTTTAAGTCTTCCCTCAGTTTACAGCAAGAAAAGATGTGTTTGCAAGGCAGGCCCAGTGTACGTTGTTGTAACCCAAATAAGCATTTCTTCTGGTGCTTCTCACCTTGTCCAGGTACCGGGTATTCCGCTCATCCCCTAAAATACTAAGCTGTTCTCTTCCTAATAAACTTGAAATGCTTTTAAATTTGTCTTATATAAACATATTTAATTTGCTCCCTGAGATAGAATCTGGGTAAGTGCAGAGTCACATTAGTCCAGCAATTTTTTGCTATAGTGGAATATTTCTTTTAATCTCAAACTCTTCCTAGATGGGCAGTAGAGTGCAATAGCCTATTTATTAGCAGCTAGGCTATAAAGTAGATTGTGGTTTAGGAATCACCTTTTCCCTTGATAACAGAATAAAATCCAAGTGGTTACTGTCAGAGCAGCAGACAGGAGCAAATAGACTGTGCAGAACTCGAAGGGGAGAAAACATAAGTAGCAGAGAAGGAATGATCCCACCCCTTGAGAGCCACCAAAATCATCCAGTGCCTCACCCAGCTTCCTTTAGGCCTGTTTGGATCCTGCCGTGGTTTATGAAGAGTGGATTTGATGTTTTCAATTAAAAATCTGTTATCTAACAGACAGGGGAAGATTTCTTCCTCACGGGAAGGCTGGTCTTGCGGTTTTTCAACTTTAATTATAATTACTATTCCAATATATTATTCTGGGAAATTTTGTCTTATATTTCTATTGACTGTGCAAATATTATCATGGTAAATTATGGATTGCTCTTATATAGATTTATTGCTGCTGTGTACATTATATGAAGTGTGGGCTATAATCTGGTGGCTGCTTCCAATAATTGAGGAGGTCAGATCTGTGACCGAAGATTGCAGATACTTAACCATCCATAAAAGTATGTTTAATTAACACTTTAGCACAAGTAGAGTCGGGGAGGAGGGTTGTGTGAGTGAATAGGATTACGTATCACAGTCATGCGTGCACTTGATAGTGGAGATTGTATTTTGGTTTATGAGGCTTCCTGGAAACAGTTGTTTGCAAGTAAGATTAATTTTAGAATCTTGGAAAAAAAAATCAATTAAAAAATTAACCCAGGAGTACTTTGGCAAACTGTCAGGGCTTTACATTGAAAACAGTAATTTACCTGATTGAAAATAAAGTATAACTCCCGGAAAGACACAGAGCAGCCGACACCAAGGCTCGGGCTGAACCCCTGCCCTGCAACGCTCTGTAAAACCACATTTTTTTCGGTGGGCTCCCCACAAACCCTGTGAGGGAGCTGCAAGTGGCTCTGGACTGGCCCCAGCACCTGCCTGGCTGGGTGTGTTGCTACCAGCAGTACCGGGGTGCTGCTTTCCTATTTTCTTTCTGATTTTCTCAGCAGCATCACTTTTGCTTTGTTTCCCTCAAGGTGTTTGTAGCCACTAACTGTTTCGCTGCTCACCCGAGCAATCCTGCTCAGCTCCCCGCATCTTGCAGCCAAAATCACCTCTTTTTACCGAAACACACCCAGCTGTGTTATTGATGTGCTCTGCTGCTGCTCCAGAGTGATGCTCTGAAGATGGCTGGGTACCTGCCATCAGCAGCAAGGCCAAGCCCAGCTGATGGTCCCTGGAGGGCCAGCAGCAGAGGGGGTGGTAGGAGCTCCCCGCAGCAGGGTGGCCTGCCTTGGCTGAAGGTGGCAAATGCCAATGTAGGATGATTCAGCTGGAGTGCTGCTGGTTTGGGCAGGCACAGGTTTCCTGGACTGGCAGTGGAGCTGTCGCTGGGGGCGCGGGCAGGGTGGAGGTGCTTCTGGAATTGAGGACAAGGCAGAGGGCTGAGCCCAGGTGTCCCTTGTTCTGGGAGCTGTGAACCCCATCAGCTGCCGGGCTGGGGAGGGCACACTCTCAGTCAAGGGCTTTAAAGAGCATCTTGGCATAGCTTGTGTATGCACCTGAAATCCTGACACTCTGTAAGGCCCCAGGAGAGCTGTCTCTCACCTGGCTCTCAGGTGTCGTGTGTGTGGTTGTTCATGGCTCTACTTCATCCCATCTTATACAAAGTCCAGCTTTTCCCAGAGTGAAATATATAGGACTTACGGGTTAAAAATCTGCAAGAAACTCACAAAGAATATGAACAAGTTGAGGAACTGTTTTTCTAAATTAAATATAAAATCATAAAACTATATCCTTTTTTAAATAGTACAAATGACTTTAAATCAAATTAAGGTACATCCTTAGTAAGAACATCAGCCTTTTAGGTGGTTACAAACATTAGAGGTCAGACATGGTCAAACATGTTAACACTTTGATCAGATTAAAATATTTTTCTTGCTACAGCTGTATAATTGAGTTTAGACCTGAGGGGGTTTTCTGAACATTGTTATATCTTGTACTCTGTGGTAGTTAAATGGTAAAAGGAGCACTTATAAGTTCCTTTAAGTTCCTTTTGTAAATAGGTTTATGAAATAGGGGAATGAGCCATGCTGCCCTGTATACAGGGTATGAGGTCTCCCTGCTCCCATTGATGGGAGAGATCCAAAGGGAGCTCCTCACATCTTCTGTGCAACTCAGATGTGTTTGGTGAGCGTGTGAGGAGTGTAAAGGCAGGATTAAAATGGTCTATATGTAAAGCTGAGGCACTGGACTTTCTGTCTGTGTGAGAAAAAGAAATGCAAGAGCCTCTTTTTCTTTGGAAAACAGACACTACCTCATTTTCTTAATTGCTAAGTTGTCAAACCAGAGCTTACATGGGAACAGAAGAGTGGGGGTACCTCCCCAAGCCCTGCACAGCTGAAGTCCCCAAATAAGACAGCAGGACTCACAAATAATGTTGCTTTTCAGAGCCTGGTCCCCATGGTCCGCTGGGCTCCTTGAGCTTGTTCAGAGGATATGAAATGTCTCCTTGGGCAGGGCAAGATGAAAGTGCAGTTACTGCTGGCCTGGGGCCACAGGGCCCAAATGTCTAGCACGAGGTGAAAAAGCATGGAGCTCCAGTCTAGGGCTGCTCTTCACTGGACAGAAGCTGAAGCAGCAGCAGCTGAGCCCCAGGACATGGCTGCTTCTGCTGCATCCCCTTCCTCAAGGCTGCTCCATCCCTCTGCAGGAGGAGACTGTGGCCCCCACAGCAGCTGGCGGAAGGAAATCTGCAGCTCAGCTGCTTCTCGGCCTTTCTGTCCTGACTTGCACTGTCAGGGCAATAGTTTAGTACTGCTTTTTCCTGTGTTGAGTTCTGATCTTGTTGAAACCAGTGGGAAAACTCCCTGGAGCCGCTGTTTGATGGGGATTTTTTGCTGCGAGAGGACTGCTGCATCCCTCTCCAGATGTTGTGTGTGGAGGGAGGATGGAGGGCAGCTGGAAGCCAACAGTAGCTCTGCGTGTTCCCAGCAGTGCCTGCTGCTGTGGGAGGGCAGCGTCCCAGCCAGGTTCCCTGGCAGCAGGGCTTGCACTGTGGGACCTCGCCGGGATGGTTCCGTCCCCATAAATTGTTACATTCCTGGCAGAAAGCATTAGGAGTGCGGTGGCTGCTGATGGACCTCCTGGCAGACAGACAGATGAGTAATTTGTTCCCTCCTGACCAAAGCAAATCCACTTCTTTCAGCTCTTCTACCTAGATTGAAATAAGACAATGGTGAAAATAATGTTTTATGTTAAAGCACAATTTTGGATACGTGGATGTACCAAGGCACAGGGCTTACGAGGTCATTTATTGCATGTCTGATTCAGTCTTGGTTCCCCCCAAGGAAAATTCTTGTGTTAATTTCTGAGTTCATATCACACCCTCAATTTTGAAGCAGAACTTCCCTTTGAAATAAATTAGAGAGTTCTGCTTAAGAAGCAGCGACATGATACAGCACTGCATGTGTGTGGTCTAATATAACCTTATTTTTTAAAGTGTTTGGAATGAAAAAAAGAGAAAGCAAAATGTCACAGGGAAACAAAAGCAAGTTTTATGTAAATCTGTGCATGTGAATAAGTGTGCACGTGATTCAGACAGTTTAACAATATCTGCTCTCCCACTGGGATTCCTTCACAGGCTACCCTGGAACTGGCTTCCCAGGCATGGGATGCTTTGTTGGCAGGGAGTTGCTATGAGATATGTACGGTAAAGGCTCTGTTCCTGCAAATTTCCAACCATTGCTGTTTGTGAAATGTTATGGGCTTGATTGGTTGAGAATCTGGAGAGAAAAGCAAAAACTTAACATCAACTCAAGTTCCCGAAGCTCATCCATGTTAATGATTAGTGGTTTTGAAATTTTAACTGTGAAGAACAAAGTGATTTGGGTTTGAGTGGCACATGGCATGTCCAAGATGAAAACTGCAGACCTGGTCTGGTATCCAAAGCTGTAACTGAGAGAAGAGGGAGCAGGAGGGGCTCTGCAATGTGCTCACTCGTGTGTTGCCTCACAGCTTGTGATCCCTCTCATGCCATGGCTCTATTGGCACCATTAAATTCCTGCACTGGGGTGAAAACCCTGCCTAATCCATGCAATGGGGTGTGCTGGCATTTGCTCTCCCTTGGTACCCGGTCCGGTAACCCCGCGTGTGTTCCTGTGACTAAACAGACATTGCTGGCTCCAGAGGGATGACTCTCTTGCCTGCTGTCATAGATCTTCTGCATAGGGCCAGATCCTAATCACAGGCTGAACCCTCTCTATCTGTAGCGTGATCTGCAAGGGAAGCAGGATTTTGGGATATGGGTTGGTGTGAGCTGCACACCTAAGATGGCAATCTGGTGTGGACTGTGTGTGTCTGTGTGTACATGGCATGGTGGTTATGGGCAGAGCAAAGACTAGTGCTGAGAAACATCAACAGTTTTGAGGAAGCATCTACAGCTTGCCATTAATTTCACGCCTGCAGTTCTTTGTCTGCCTTTTGGCCATGATTCATCAAGACCAAATTTAGTCTTTGTTTCCTATGGATAGGCCTTTGAGCCCCCTCACCAATTCACCACAGAGAAGGTGAGGATGGACCCGAGCACTTGTGGACATTGTTACTCTCATGGGGAGGTTGTGCTGGACAGGGTGAGTTTGGGTGAACAATAGTCAGGCACATGCTACTCTTCAGTTACTAAAATCTCCTGCACCATGTGTGAGTCACAGTTTCCTCAACAAATCCTCAAGGATTATCTTCCCCTGTCTGTTCCATTGATTTGAAGAGGGACTAGGTGCCAGAACTGTCTTCTTGAAGGTATGGCCACTGTGGGATCTTCTCTTCGTCCCACCTCTCTGAGGCTTTGGCCACAGCCACTGCAGCTCCCTCTCCTGTTTGCCTCTCATTTCATAGAAACCACAGAATGGTTTGAGTTGGAAGGGACCTTAAAGATCATCACATTCCAACCCCCTGCCATGGTCAGGGATACCAGCCACTAGACCAGGTTGCTCAGGGGCCTTTGTTTCCCATGCCTTTGCCACTCCACCTCACTGCTCGGGGAGCTGGGAGATGGCTTATGTCAGCACCTCTGCCAGCCTGATGTACACATGCTCTTACCTCATCATTTACCAGTGGTGGGTGGAGGGCACAGTAATAGGAGAGTAGGTACAAGTTGCTTCCTGAACTCTTTGCAGAGCCACTGCGGCAGGGGAAACTTCTCAGCCTGATCAAATCCCAGGCTGGTGCCAAGCTGGGACATGTGAGTCCCCCCTCTAGGCTCTTTCATGTGCTGTTCTTTGAATCTCTCTTTAAAAAAATAGGCTATAACAAGATACTTGCTCATTAGTCTCTGTGTCTGGAGGATGAAACAAAGGTTTGGTAGGCGAACGGGTGACTCAGAGGGTTGGATACAGGATACAGAGCTGTTCACTTCCTAGTTTCCAGTTTTAATCCAGCTGAATCAGTAAAGGCCAGGTGCCTGTTCTGTCTGCTGGCTTGTCCAGCGGTCTGTCCGGGAGGGCACAGCTCGCTCCAGGCCTCAGGGAGTGCGAGTGTTTCATGGGGTGAATGTCCAAAGAACCTGCAAAGTCTGGACCAAACCCTCTGTGAACATCAATCAAGGTCTTGTTCTCACCATGAGACTGCCAGTTCAGCGCATGTTGGTGGCTCACAAACCCACCGACTTCGTTTCATAAAGGAAGAGTTTGCAACACCATGTGCCTCTAAGGCTTGATAATCAGCAGGATCTTTTTCTTGGTCGATTATCTTGGACAAAGAGCTCTTACCTTCACCTTCTTACAGAGCAACTTAGGACTGCTCTGTCACTGGTTTTTGCCTTTGAGTCTTTATAATTTAGGATCATAGAATCATTTATGCTGGAAAAGCCCTCTGAGATCGTTGAGTCCAACCTTTAACCCCGCACTACCACTAAAGGCTACCACTAAACCGTGTCCCCAAGTGCCACATCTACACGTCTTCTAAACCTCTTCAGGAATAGTGACTCCACCACTTTCCTGAACAGCCTGTGCCAGGACTTGTCAGCTTCTTCAGTGAAGAGATTTTCCCTACTATCCAACCTAAACTTCCCCCTGGTGGAACTTGAGGCCGTTTCCTCATCCTGTTGCCTGTTACTTGGGAGAAAAGACTGAACTCCCTCCTCCACCTGGCTCCACCCTCCTTTCAGGTAGTTTTAGAGAGCAAGGCGGTCCCTCTGAGCCTCCGTCTCTCTAGGCTGAGCCCCCCAAGCTCCCTCAGCTGCTCCTCATCAGACTTGTGCTCCAGACCCTTCATCAGCTCATTGCCTTTCTCTGGATGTGCTATTTATGACCATTCCTAATGAAGGACTATTCCACCACCACCCCCTCTGTGAAGTGGCTTCATGGAGAAAGTGGGACACTTGGTCAGGAAAAGGGTTAACAAAACCTGACTAAATCAGCTGTCCCCATCCTGAGCGTCCTGCTGGCTGGAGGTGCTGGGCAAGAGGTCACCAAAGTGGCTTTAAACCACTTCTCCCGTTCACCACCTCTGTGCTAAACACAGCTCAGCTGCCACGAAAAGAATCTGCTTCATTGTGTTTCACGGGGTCCCAAAATTAGTATTTTGTGAAAGAAAACAATAAACTCAACAATGCTGTGGTAAGTTTTTGAAACCAAAGAAAAACTGGATACTAGAATCTAGAGCACTTTTCCCCTCCGGTTATAACAACTTTGCATTTGATTAAATGATAGGCAAAAAAAGAGTCTCAACAGTATCTCCTTTGTTCCATTGAAGAATTTGGAACTATAATATACAAAGTACACGTCTGCCTTGAAGAGCTGCATAGTAATCACGGACTGACCAAAAAAAGACTTCTTTTTTTTTTTTTTTTTTAAGTGATTCAGCTTGTCTGCTCTATGTTGAATTTGTTTTCTGCTGTGGTTTGCTCTGAGGAATAGCGTACATGAGCGTAAACTGAGGTTCTGCTCTGATGGGACCCACACAAAAGTAAAATGTGAAAGCCCAGGGTCATAAGGCATGCTTGACAGGGTGCAAGGGGGCTGTGATTATAAAGGACTTGGGGAAGAAGTGCTGGGAAGAGGCTCTTTGCAGCAAAATGCTCAGAAAGGATCAGAAATGTGGGTTTTTTATTCTGACAGCTACGGCACTGCAGAGATTGCTTTCATGTTTAGGAAATAAACCATCATAAGATCTACCACATGAAAATTTGTTGTTGCTAGCATGGAGAGGCTGATGATGTGATTCTCATTACGTGCTGCTGCCCTGGAAGGACTGGTGTGGGAGTCAGGATAGTGAGGAGGAGTTGTTGTCTTTGGATTCTAAGTGGGAGACACAGTACAACCCCTGACACCACCAAACCCCAGGTCAAAAGTTGGCCTTTGAGCACGGGCTTCCTGCTTCAACTTACAGACTGGGGCATTGCTGGATCTGGAATCTCACCATCCACAAGAATATATGGATTTAGAAATCCAAATGATGTTTTGCAATATTGCATCATGCTGTGCTGAGTATTCCTTGGAGTGCTTAGGTAAATTAAATATGCATATTAACCCAAAACTGAAGCCAGAAGCAATAACATAAAATAAGAAATAAAATTCTAAAAAAATTAAATAAACATCCAAACCTTTTTGTTTTACTTTCTCTGATACAAAGCAATTTCTCCAGGACTGTACACCGTATGAAACACATTATAAATGCTCTTGTAAAATCCACATCATTATACCACATGAAAGGCCAGGTCCTAAAAATAGCCATTCAGAGAGGATGCAGGCTAGTAGCAGTTTCAGTGATCATGAAATAGTTGTGTTGACATCTCAATGCATGCACACCCACAGAAAGCTTTGACTTTTGAATATTCTTAGCAACATTTGTGCTTGTGGAATTTTACGTCTCATCCCATGGATAGTCCTTTACCCAGGGGCATTCATTTCTGATCTTGTTCCTGTGTTTCTAGCCCTCATTGTATTGAGAAAATGGTTACATTACTTCTTTTTTTTTTTTTTTTTTCCCCCCAAATTTTACGTGAAACTCTTTCCTTGCTATCAGTTTGACAGTGGCTGGCAATATGGGTTGTATCTCCATGTCTCCCAACAGGGAAATTTTTTTTTTTTTCCTTCAATAGACACACACATCCCTGGTATTTTGGGGAACTAACTGTTAAAATGTAAACCTAGAGCGTTAGATAATAATACAAGAAGTTGCCACATCTATGCAGCCTTTGTATCTGCTGTAGTATTCAAAAGAAAGTAAATGAAATCTGCAGTAATTACACAGTAATGTATCCACAACAAAAAATTTCTTCCTTGTCCCAGTGATCAGAACTTGGCTTTTGTTTTGGAATATGAAAGGCTGCAGCCTCCTGGCTTCGGTGTGTTTGCAGCAAAGCCCTGGCTGGGATCAACTGCTGTAGCTCTGGGATAGACAACAGAGTCCTGCCAGCTGATATCGCTCGAGATCTTTTTGAAGAGTTCATCAGATTTGGTTTTATTACTTTTGTGTGTCGGTTTTCGCTTGTTATTTGTTTGAAAGCATTACTATAGGGATAGTTTTCTGGAAAACGTTGGAATCTTCAGGACTGATCTCTTGTTTGCGTTTTTCTTTCATAAGTAATATGATGGTGCTGGAGGTGCACATCTTCACTGAAGTCTGTTTTAAGCCTGTCTTGGATTTTAAGTGTGTGGCCCTTCTAAAACCACTTGGAAACACTTGAGTCTATATCCTCAAAATAAGTTTGCTTCTGGAACTGGAGCAAAATCTGTGGAGATGGCAAGTGAAATAACAGGGTGTTGAAGAAAATGACATTGCTTCTGAAATAGTTGGCATGAAAATCATGAAGTCTGAAGTTTCATTCAAATCAGATGTAGCTCTGGTTGTCGTGGGGCAGGACACAAATTCACCCAGCAAAGCAACTCCGAGGGATTTACAGGGAGACTTACAGTTGTTCCAGGTTGTTTTAACTGCAGGGCAGCTCTTGTCCCTTGTCCAGGGTGGGGGTCCTGTTCCAAGGCAAACAGGCTCTCCAGTTTTTACCGTGGTCAGTTGACTTCGTGCAGGCTGTTAGCAATTCTGAAGAATCAAATGCTGTAAAATGACATCACAGAAGTGGGCTTGCTGTTGCTAATTTAGCCCCCTAGAAGAGCTGGACGAGGGGACATGGGAACACCTTGACAAGGCAATAGTTTTATAGTGTAAATGTATTTATTTCTACATGGAGTCATCAGTAGCTGAAGGATCTCTTTCCAACCGAGGGCTGATAAATTTTGGTTCCTATTTGCATCCTGCTCTTTGTAATGCAACAGACAGTGGCGTTTAGAAAAAGCTAAAAAGTTTTAATGCTTCTGGCTTGAAGCTGATATCGTGCTTAAGCCCTTTTCTCTTTTCCGTAATTAATTGGGTGGCTGAAACTGGGGTTATTTCTGGCAATGTCAGTTTTTTACTATTCTGGTGAGCTCAGGTTTTTCTGCAAGGAGCAGATTTCAGGTAAAAGCCCCAAATGTTCCTGACTGGGACTTCTGAGAGCACTTGAATGCAAGAGCTGTTGTAGAGAAAATTTAATTTCTTGACTCAAGAGTACAGAAAATTACTTGATATGTCAGTGCCAGTTGTTTGGCTATTAAAATTTACTGGAACTAGTATATAACTACATGCATATATTCAAACCTTGTAAAATAGAATGTTTTCAAATTACAATACACTATTTGTACAGCTCTAGAACGTGGATCTGCATATAAATGCATAGTGATGGATGAGGCAGGCTGCAGTGAATCCCTGAAAGATCAGCTCCCATATCCAAAAACATCACTCTTCATCCAAATTTCCTTCTGAAACCAGTGGTAAATGCCTGACTGTGGGGTGGGTTCATTGCTGTTTCTGTGGGCGGGAGCTGCCTCTCTCCTGCCTGTGCCCCGGGAGCTCGTTTGATACAGGAGCCGAGCGATCCTCTTACCAGAGAGCACCAGGTGCTGTGGCAGACGGTGTAAATAGCCAAATAAACAGACATGAGTAGCACCAGTTGTTTATGTGTTAACACAGGATGTTCTCAAAATCAGGTAAGAAGTGAGGCTTGTTACCAAGTTTTATAGCAGAGGAACCGGATAGTCTTGTAGCTGCTGTGCAGGGCTGCGGCAGAGGAAGCGTGGTTTTATCCCAGCTTCAGCTCCCAGTCCCACAGGAGCATGTTTTTCTGTGACTCAGTTTCCCCCAGGACCATTGTGGAGTTTTATCTTTTCATGTGTAAGCGATGTTTGGAGAGCACGGCAATGTCGATACTGAAATGAAACACAAAATCCCACACAGGCTGCTGCGAGAGGGGGTGTTTCAGAAATGATCGAAGGACTAGCCTAAAAGAGTAAGCTGTGCTGCTTATTGGACCACTTACTCAAGATACTAAACAAATTGCAATTTCATAATCTTTTAGGAAGTTGCAGGTGGCCCTAAGACCACAACTCCTTCAAGGCAGCTGGCATCTTGCTTTAAAAACAAATCACCTTCTCAGCCTAAATGATAATTTCATGGAGTGGCATTAGCTGGATGGCAACAATGATGGCATGGTTCAACACATTGTCTGAAATACACATGACACGCAAATCCTTGTTATTAAACCAGGGACAAATGTCATTTATTTACCCACTTGTAATAGGGTGATGAGAACAACCTCCAGGATCACACAGCGTAGCTTTTGGACACATGTTCCAAACCTCTGGATGCATAATTCAAATTCCTTGTCATGAAGAATGAGTCTATTTATCTTGGAACCTTTTTTACTTAAACGGTAATCTCTAGGAAATCATTTAACAGTCGTTTGCTGCCAGTTTGTCAGTTAATGGCTTGAGGCAAAGTCTGAAGTGGATGAAAACTTTTCCAGGGAAATGCTGCTGTCGCATGGGGTGCAGAAAGGTTTATAGCAGAAAGCAAGAGAGGAGGCGGTCAGATGAGTTCAGTCCAACTTTTAGAATCACAGGGAAACTTGGCACAACAGGGTAAAGATGGCTTTTGCAAGCACATCATGAGTAGAATGTGAAAGCCATCAACTGTGCCCATGTCAACTTCTAAGCCTAAATATTCCTTACTGGAGGCTCCAGGTGTGAGTGTGTGGAGGCCAAAACCACATGTGTTTGTGGTAGCTGGGGCTCTGCCTCGCTCCCTGTGCCTCTTTGCATCCTGGGCATTTCTGCATCTCTGTATCCCGGTGTGTCTGTATCCCCATGTCTCTGCATCCTGGGCATCTCTGCACCCCGGCCATCTCTGCATCTTGCCATCCTGGGCATCTGCATCTATGCAACCCAGCATCTCCCCATCCTTAGGCATCTCTCCATCCCAGGTGCGGAGGCGGCCAGGCGGGAGAGCCGGGATGCAGCCCCCCCAGCTCAGCTGGGGTGCCGCAGGGTGTCTGCAAGGGCAGCAGAGTCCTCCAGCTCTCAGATGTTATCGCTTCTCTCTAAAAGTTTAGCAGCGAGTTTCAGTTAGGTAATGAGTTATCTGATTTCACTTTAATCTGGGCAGCATCACTCCAGCGTGATAACCTCGAGTCACTGTTTATCTCACGCTCAGTGCTGCAGGAAGAAAATTGGCAAGAATGGGTGAAAATTCACTGGAAAAGGAGCTGAGAAAAGTTGCCCCGGTCTACACCAAATCCCTCCTTTTTTGCAGCAGGAGCGGGTGAGAAATAACTGCCCCAAGTTGAAACTCTCCCAAGAGGCCACAAAATCCAGCTGAAGTAAATGCCACTTCCCTGCAGCATTATCTCCCACTCAGTGCTGTCTGCCCACAGAGGATGGTAGGGTGTAGGAACTGGCAGGGGATTAATGGCAGCGTGGTTCATAAAAAACTCCGCTGCCAGAAGGACGTGGGACCCAGACAGAAGTAAAGAGGGGCTGGTTCTCTCTGCAGATGCCCCCAAGTGCTATTTGTCTGAGAGCAGATTTTCCCACAGATCTTTGGCCTTCATATTATTTGAAGAACCCCCTCTGCAGCTGCAATCCTTCCCTCCCCCGAGGGAAAAACAGGGTGGTAACTTTGTGAACTGAATGGTGTGGAGGTTTAGGAGTACTGCCATGGGAGGGGAAGATTTGGCTCATTAGCGTGGAACATTGTGTTGCCAGGAACAGAGTTTTGGGGCAGAACTAATAACATGGAAGCAGATGCAGTCAGCTTTTATTAAACTGGTTTGTAGATGACTTTAAATAGGCAACAGTTGTATCTGGGGCTTTCCTTGCAAGAGGCAGAATGACAGACCCCAGCAGTAGCAGAGCCTGCCTTAGATGCTGGATAAACAGTAAAGAGGAGCTACCCAAATTTCTGGATATTAGGAAACATTTCTCCCAAATATATTTTTAAAAGAGGGGAGAAAAAAAAATAAACAACTGAAGACCTTGTGATTGTGTTATAATCTTTGAACTTTTAGAGTCCACACATCTCCCTTTGAAGAAGGAGCCACTGTAGAACCACAGCATTCATAGTCTAAAGGACCCAACATGATCTCATATTTGCTTTATCCTGATGTACCTTCTCCTCTAGGCCGTGGACTCACAAGTTTCACTCAGTTACCCCCAAATCTGGACATAGATTAACTGCTTGACAGTGCATTAGAGGCAGGCATGGATAAATTAATTTCCAAGCCAAGTTTTGAAGCTCTTCTCCCTTGAACCACCCTTTCCGTAGCACCAATTAACTCCGTAGCGCTTATCAGCATCAGCAATGGTCGGGTGCCATTTCCTGACACATGGCATTCCACGGCCACCAGTAACGAGGGGTTGAACTCGCTCTGTAATTGCCTTACCCAAGTGCACAGGTTGGAATGACCAACAGCCAAATACAAAGTGCCCGTCCCAGCCAGCTCCCAGATCCGAGTGAGACCGTTGCTGCCTCCGAGGAGTCACCACAAACACCATCCATTCTCGGCCAGACCCAGTGATGACTATTGCTATGTGTCCTTACAGTGTCCTCCTGGTCCTTCACCACCTCTGTGCAGCCTGGACTAAGTGTCTGGCTTTCATGAGGGTGTTGGGAATGGTCAGTCCCCATCAACGCAGCCAACCCCGCAAATCTCTGTAGAGGTGCCCGTTGGATTTCTGACATCTCCGTATATGTCTGTCAGCTGTCCTCTCCTTCTATGCCAACTCTAGCCACCATTTCATAGACCAAAGAGAACCATCCAGAAATCCTTTCCCTACTCCATACATCCAAGAGCAACCTGGCATAGCCATCATGTCTTCCTCGCTGTGCTCCGCGCAGCCTCATCATCCTGGTCTGGCTGAATAAGGCAGGAAGGATCCATTCGGATGCTGTACTCCATCCTGCCTTGGTTGTGCAACACTTTTTTTTCTCAGGCAGTTTCTAATCTAGAGATTTTCTGGGATCTGTGCATGGCATTAAGGGAAGTCTCCTCATCACCTCAGGTTCTGTCTTTCGGTACCAAGTGTTTAAGACATAATTCCAGGCGTCCAGGGCTTGCTTTCTCTTTGTGTCTCCTTTGCTGTTGCTTTCATTTGCTAACATGTTGAACTTCAAAGTCTATTCTTTCTCATTCCTAATTTTTATGGAAAAAATGGTCTGAACCCCATTTGCATTTCCTCCCTGAGGATACTGGCAATCCTTAATCCTATATATTAAAGAATCTCAGTTTTCCCAGCAGCCCTTTATTCTGAGACTACTCTTCCACTCTGTTTTCTCCTTGAAATCCTCTCCTGTGGTTCAAAATTGCTCTTCACGGTGCCCCTGACCACTGTCACTTGCTGTTATGAGCTATTTGCACGGATGTTTGATCACTTTTTAAGCCCTTTTCCCTTCCCATCCTGTCCCTTGCAGGTAATTTGTGAAGGTTTCATGCCCGTGGCAGTAGATGCCTGTTTGCTCCCAGAGGTTGCAGCATGGGCTGTGTGCTCTGCAACCAGCAATATCCAGGACCTGCTGGAATAACTATTTATAAAGCTAAGAGATAGCAGGATGAAAGTAAATAGGGTACTATTTTATTCAGGCTGATTTTAATTTTACACTGATGGTTTCCATATTCCAGTTGAGTCCCAGTGACTGCTGGCATTTACCTGCTTGAGAGGCGATTGCCATCCGTGCTTCCCCTGCTGTGATGCAGGAGGGTACAGGGACCCTCTGTCTCTCAGTCCCTTGTCCCTCTTCCTGCTTCCATACGGGGACCACAGCGATTCCCTCTGTTCCCCAGCTCCTGGGAGCTGTGGGAAGTAGGTAGAACACCGACTGGGTTGGCCGCGCAGATCCAGGGATTTAGATCACGCAAAGCCAGAGTTCTCTCCTACAAGCCATTCTCAGCGATGTGCTCGGGTAATTAGCATGTTCATAAACACTTCGTAATCTTGTGATCATGGCTTGCAGATTAGCTCTTTTGCCAGCTTTGCGATTTCTTTGCCAGTTTTAGTTTTAATTGCAAATCCATTACTGCCAGCTCCCTTGCATATTGTAGCAATAGGCAAATTAAAACACTTGGACACAGTTGGGCGGGTTTCAGTTAAGAAATTAATTGTTACTGCCAACCAGTGCTTTTTAATGTGAGGGTGGCATTTGAGTTTGTTTTTGAGGGCATAATCTCCAAGACTTTCTTTTTTCCCTTCTCCTCCCCCCTCCCCAGACTGCGTTGCCCTGTCGAGCAGCTCCCCAGATGGCATGAAGCAAATGCTTGCCTCTTTGATCTCCTAGTCAAGAAATTTGGAAGTCGTTCTGAATTTATGAGGATCCTGTCTGAAATAAATCTGTCTGTGCACAGGGCCACACTAAGGCAACGCGGAGCTGCAGGCACAGCTCACCTGAACCTCCTGGGGAAGACAGGATTACATCCCACAGGAGCATTGTGTGATGCTGTAGCGATAAAGAGAAACTTCATGCATATTGTTGAACATGAAAAAGTCTAGACAATCTACAATTTACCAGTCAAGGTAATTGGCTAAAGGCTTAATCCGCCCTGATAATCCAGTAATGGTATTGTTGGCAGGACATTGATGTAAATATCACTCAGCAGTGCTGGCAGCCACTGTCTCCTGTGATTGCTGCCGTTCCCAATTCCTTTTCCACAGTCATTAGGGCTGACAGGGAATTTTCAGAGTTCTGCGAACTTCTTGTCTTTTTCAGAAGCTGTCTGGGCTCTGTGGTTGTTTTTCACTCCATTTGTTGAATAAGTAACATTTTTCACCAGGTTAGAACTTTCACAGACCCATTCCTCAAGAATATCTTTTGTTCCTTGATGTACTTTTTTCCCCCGTGTATTTCTCCCATAGCTCTCTCCAGCCCCCTGACGCTGCTGTCGCACAATTTGCCATCGCCCTTCAATACAAACAACATCTGGTCCTGCAGCGGACCTGTGCCAGCACTGCAAGCCACCTGCCACCTGTGTGTCGCCACCAGACCTGGTGGCATTCACTGAGACTTTGGTGGCATCACTCTGCACAAGCCCTGACATGCCACCAACATGGCTCAGGCTGCAAACACTGGTGGGGCACTGTGAATTCAATGAGCTGAGCAGGGTTTTAGAAATCCATCACCCTCCCCATTTTGCAGGGGTGCTTTTAATGCATTTCTGTGTGCCCCATGGGGACAAAGAAGGGGTTCATAGCACCACAGATGCAGGGAAGGATGGATAGAATTAGTCCCTCCTCCAAACATGAGTCTCCCAGCACTGCAGTGCTTGTCCCCACGTGCTGCCTTCCATGGCCTGTTGATGTGTTAGAGCACGGCTGGGCTTAAAGCACACACTTAAATCTTTGTTTAATTGTGCGTGAAGTCAGTGTCTAAAAACACCTCTCCCATTCCTGTTACTTTATTCTCTTTAGCTCATTCTCTCCATTTGCTTTGGTAAGTGTGGTTGTTTTCAGCTGCCTTTACAGCTGAAGGACTCTACTCCTGTAAGCCTGCACAGTACCAAGCACAAATGGGTCCTGCCTGACTGGAGTCATGGAATCACAGAATCACAGAATGGTTTGGGTCAGAAAGGACCTTAAAGACCTTCTCATTCCCCCACCCCTGTCATGTGCAGAGATGCCACCCAGGAGATGAAGTTGCTCAGGGTCCCGTCCAACTCCTCTGCCTTCAGAGAGATTGGGGTTGTGTAATGCATTGGAGCTCAGCACAGGATTCCCTGATGACCAAAGCAGAACCACACTGGGAATTCCTTTTCTGCAGCAATGTTGACTCCCTGCTGCCAGCTGAAGTATTAAAACCCTTATATGTGATAATATATAAACTTTTTTTGGTCACTGACCCAGCTGAGATGGCTGTGAATCCTTGACACCATTCTTAAGGCAGCCTGTAATGGTTTTTTTGAACGTTGCTTTTTTTTGCTGCTCGGAAAACAATAGAAGCAGCACGGTTCCGCTGCAAACAAAACCTGAACATGCTCTAGCTTACATGTGAAATATCAAAGAGCGCTTATTCAGTACACATCACCGCCCTTCCGTTTCACAGCAAACACCTTGTCACAGCCCAGAGACTTTGGGAAAACTATATATAGTGTATTCGGGCAAATGTCACCCTGGTAATTATCCCATAGCTCTGGCTCCACAATGTTGTGGCTAACAAATCCAACTTTAATTGTTCATGATCTCTATCGGAGCAGACATCGGGTTTGAGTTCAGTTGGTACAGAGTCAGGAGGAATAAACACAAACCTACAGTAAGATGAAAGCAGCAGAGAGGTGCACATGTGCTAATAATAATAGCTTATGAAAGCTCATATTTTCCTTCAACAACATCCTGTCATTTGTGTATCAGCTTTGAAAAGGGTAAAAGAAAAAAATTCAGTGTAATTTACTTCAGAAAAAAAATTAGATAAGGCAGATATTTGATTGCAGCAGCTCGTGTGTGGTTTGCTGCGAGGATTGTACATGCATTGCGTCCTCCAGTGCATGTGTGAAGGGAACTTGCAGAGGCTGAGCTGGCTGTGACCAAAGTACCATCATTATCTGATTTTTACATACAGCTGGTGACAATGTGATGCAGAAGGGAGGATGAGGTAAACAGTCTCAAAGTCGGTAACCGCATCCACACCTGGTGCACCTCGATAAAATGTCTGTAAACAGTCTCTGGATAGAGTGAGGTTACGGCGAGGCTGAGGACGGCTAACGGCTCCAGAAGATGCAGGGAGAGGCACACGGAGGTTTGGGGATGGTGTTTTGGTTGGGGAGGAATTGCCCAGGGGATTAAAGTGGGGATTTTGCCCTTCCGTGGCCGTAGGCAGCTTTGCAGGTCGGCTTTGCCGGCAGTGCATGGGACAAGCAGAGTGTGGTCGGGGTGACCCTACCCGGGAGGCTCTCACTCAGCAGGGTCAGGCAGCCGTGATTTCCCCTCCCCACAGTGTGACCTACTTAGGAAGGTCAGCCCTCAAAAGTGGGCACGATGCTGACCATTTCCTCTGTCCTCTTACATCAAATTTTTGCTATCAGCTTTTTTAATCTAGCACAGTGGCTTAAGCTTCCGTCGGGGGTTTGTCCTGCGTGGCACTGAGGTGCCTGGTGGGCTGTGGGGGACTGGGACACAAGGAACTGCAGGAGCAGAGCCGTGGTGGGTGATGTGCCTGTCAGGAAGGAGTCACGGTGTGTTGTAAATCTGTCTTTCACGTTGCATGCTGTGGTTGTTGACGTTCGGTTATGCCTGTAGTTCTCTCTGCAAGCAGGAAAGGGTTTGGGGTTTTGGTGAAGGGAGGAAGGCTGACAATAAAAGGTGACAAAGTCTCCCAGGGAGTACTGAAGATGGACTGGTTGAGGAAGGAGACGGTTGTTTAGAAAGAAAACCAAGGAGAAGAGGACAAACAGGAGCAGGTACAGGGACAGTCACACTTTCTGCTCTTTCTGCAGAGGCTCCTTGGGCAGAGTGTGACGATGGCCATGGGGTGACAGTAACAGAGAGCAATCCTTGCACTGGGAAGGTGTTTTTCAGGGCTGTGAAGCTGAGCTAGAGTCTGTTCAGAGTCTGCAGCAGCTGAATCGCAGCAAACAGGGACTCGTTAAGAAACTGGAGCAAATAATAATGATCCATATGTTTAATGCAGCTGAAAGGCGTACTTCAAAGATAGTGTTATCCTAAAAAAGCCCAGCTATAGAGGGGAATATACTTGATCACGGCTTCCAAGTTTTGATGGCAGTGTTGTAAGTAGGTCAGCAAACGGTAATATTTAAATTAACTCCTCTTTCTGGCAACTAGATGGGAATGTAGGTCTGGAAGTGGGTAAATGTAGATTCCCTTCCCAGCTCTGCCACTTTGACAAGTCACTTCATCTCCTCGTGCCTAAGGGCAAAATACACCTTTGGGCTCTGCCCAGTAATCATCAGCCAAATGCTTCCCCACCTATCTAAAGGTTTTTAGAATATGTGATTGAAAAGTGCAAAGTGTTATTAACATTGAAATAATGTCTGCCATTACAATATGTAATGGAGTATTTCTGCACACACCCCGTTTCCTCCTGCTCGAATGTTTTGTCAGACAAGTCCAAGTGTTTACCAGCTTTGTAGCTGGCCTAAAAAGAGCCAGCGAGAGCTGCTGGTCGCTAGTGGAGCTGCTGGGCCTGTTTGATGGTGGGATAGCTGGGGTGAAGAAACTGGCAGCAGAGCTGTCAGCACACAGCCATGGACCCAGTTTGTGGCAGCAGGGTTGAAGTGGCCTGGGTGCCCCATCAGCAGCCACCCAGGAGCTTTGGGCACATCTCCTGTGATGCCTGCACACTGTGGTGCTGTACCAGAAGGCCAGGTTCCCCTTGTCACAAGGTGCATGGTGGGGTGCAAATGCACACTTCCTGCCAGGGATGGAAAGGGGCAGGCAGGTCTGAAAATGGGGAATGTGCTCCTGGAGCACCTTACTTCTCTTTTCTGGGAGCTGAGAGTCACAGCCCTCCCACCACCTGCACCTCGTCAACTGATGGCAGCATTCGCACTTACCCGGGCAGCACTTCATGCTTAAGTTTCTACCTCCTCTAAATGTATTGATTTTCTCTGTGCAAATAACAGCTGCATGTTTGTTGACCCACAGTGGTATTTAAGGATTCCCACCTCTGGAAATGTTCAAGGTCAGGTTGGATGTGGCTTGGAGCAATCTGGTCTAGTGCAAAGTGTCCCTGCCCATGGCAGGAGGGTTGGAACAACAAGAGCTTTAAGGTCCCTTCCATCCCAAACCATTCTATGATTCTAGGATATCAACCCAGATCTTTCAGAGCAGCATTCCTCCTTTTCAGTTGTCTTCTCATGCCATCAGACAGACATTCCCTGCCTGCCTTGGGTTTGCCCACCAGCATTCACAACCCTGCCTTCTTTCTCATTATCGTGCCCTGCGCAGACATTTCCCTTCTTTTCTAAAATATCTCAGCACATGGTGTGGGTTACTGTCTAGACTGCATCACTTGAACCAAATGTATTCACTAATATGATATATTATTAGAGCTCAGTAAGAGTAACAAACAAAGTACATTTCTTTGTTCACTCTTTAATTGTTTGTTCATTAGCTTGGTTGCTGATTCATAAAATATGAAAAACTCCAATAGGGTATCTAGTCACTAGTGCAAATTAGCTAGTTTCTAATGTACGTAAATAAATTATAACTCTGCATTTACAATTTGCCTTTACTATAAGGTCTGTGCAGAAATGCTTTATCTCTGCACACAAAATGACAAGTACAGGCAGAAGCTGGAGTGCTGTACTCTACACTTGCAGAACACGCTAGTGGCAAAAATTATCTCTTTGCTGATGGGTAATTTGTTTTCTTTAGCTCCGAAGGTGGAATATGACAACGTTGGGTAGCTACCTTTGTAGCTAGGGCTGGATGTTCAGCTGGTGTGAGTTGGCAGGGCCATGCTCTGTGTACTGTCAGCAGCTGGGAAAGCCCCGAAGCTTTTGTTATCCTGAGGCTCTGTGTTTTCCTCTGGTTTGTCTGATCACTGTTGTGCTGTCTCTCCAGCAGCAGCTCTTCCTACTTTTTGGCGATTCTTGTTGTTTGCGAATTATTCCCAAAAACCAGCTATGTCCTCAGATTCCTAGGAAACTTCCAGGTATTATGTGCCCATGTGCAAGACTCCCAGAGGGTGTAAGATCATCTTAGGGTGTTTTTTCCTATGGATTTCTGAGGTAGGGAGTGTAATTCTCTAAAAAAGATCAGAGATAGGATTCTTCACTCCTTTCCATACCATGATCAACATGTTCATGACTAAATCAATCATTCTCTACAAGTTTTGTAGGTTTCTAGATAAAATTCTGCAGGCAGCTGTTTAATATCTGCATATTATATTGGTTTAATCCCTTCTCAGTTCTGTAATTCTCTTAAATAAGGAATCCCAGCTATCAGGGTCCAAAAGAGAGAGTGCTGAAGTCACAGAATCACAGAATGCTTTGGGCTGGAAGGGACCTTGAAGCTCATCTTGTTCCAACCCCCTGCCATGGGCAGGGGAACCTTCCACTAGACCAGGTTGCTTTAAGCTCCGTCCAATTGGCCTTAAACACTTCCAGGGATGGGGCAGCCACAGTTTCACTGGGCAACCTGTGCCAGTGCCAAACAGCACAGCGAATTTATTAATTATTAAAAACTTGTGTCTCATCTGATTTGTATGGATACCAAAGATTTATGGCCATAAATGCATTGTTTTGCTAAATTTATGGTTACTGCCTCTGCCATGGGCAGCATTCCCAAAGTCTTTGCTGGGTGCTAGACTTGGACCTGCAGATACTCACGTAGGGAAATGATTTCACATATATGGATGGTCTTGTCAAAACCAGCCTAACAATTGGTGCATAAAATTATTTGTATATATTTGTATTTGCAAGTGTTGGATTTATACATGCAAGATCAAGGACTTAATTTGTAAATTTTTTTTTGGTTTGCTACATGAAAGCTTTGCTGACTGTGTACCCAGAGGTCTCTGCTGCATAAATCCTGTTGAATTTCAGTAAAAACCACTGGTACGCCTTTCTTGAGCAGACCTAGATATTTATAAAATTTTCAAATTTATTGTTAACTGAAGGATATTTCAGCAGGTCACTGTAGGATGCCACATTTCCAGTGATGTGTTACCAGCAATCAAGGCCCAAAAATGTCTGGTTTTGACAGAGTGAAATACACACTTTTTTTCTCAGCCTCTTTCAATGGCATTGATTAAACAGATTAGGATGATGTGGGGTTTGTATCTTCAGTTTTTTTACCTCAGTACTATACCATTGCTTTAACTGACTTTACCACAAAGCCTCTCTAACTTCCTTTTCTTTGCTAAATTAGCTTGTGAATTCTCCGCTTCCTCACATGCTCAACACCTCCACCTCTGACAGATGTGGAAAAAGCCTTTTATCATTACATGTCCAAAATGTTCCCAGGCAGTGACCCTGGTGCACCCCATTGCTGTGACGGGACACGGTTTTCCAGACATTGCAGACTGGCTCTTGGGAGGGGACCTCATCCACAGACAGAGTGGTGAAAGCTAAATCCCAGTCCCAAAGACATTTTAGGACCTTTGTGGTATCAAAAGGGAGCATTTTTCTTGCATGTTTTGAATTTGAGAATCCTAAGGCATGATTCATGTGGTCTGGGAGCTGGCAGGGCTTGTGGTGCATTCTCCAGATGCACCAGGAGCCTGGAATCTGCTGTGCTCCAAGTGTGGGCAGTTAGGTCGTCACACCAAGTCAAATCTTACTTTGGAAAGTTGGGGGCACCTTTGCCCCCCAGTTTGACTCCATCTGCATTTCACATGAGGCTTTTCTTGCTGGATCACTCATGGATTTCTGTCATTTTGTCAGTATTGAGCTTCAACGATAAAAGCAAATTAGTTCTGCTTAATTAATCCACAAATCTGTAATCTCTAGATTATGAAGGAAAAATACAGAAGTGGTAAAATCTCATGTCCTTCTGTTGGAGTCAATCAGGCCATGCTGCTGCGAAGGCCTGCCAAGTGAGTCTTGACAGTGTCATTCAGAAAGTCTTGCATCTTCATCTCACTCTGCCTGAATTTCTTCATTTACTTGTTGGAATCATTGGGTGCACTTGGCTTCCTACATTTTTGTTTTGCCGTGTGTGTATGCTACCCATGTCTGTTTGCAGATGACCAGATTAGGTGAAAGAAAATGAGTTATGCTTATTTCTGTGCTTTAGGTGTTTTTTCATGAGCACTGCCCTATGCAAAACAAGGAATATGATTCTTTAATGTTTTCTTTAATCCTGACTCTAATCCAGTCTCCCTAGTTCCACCTGAGTTCCATGTGAACGTAGCTTTCTTCAACATACGTTTTTTCTTCGTTGTTGAAGAAAAGGTCTCTTGTTAAAGAGGTAGACAGTTCTAGATAGCATCTCCTTTTTTAGGTTGCTCACTCTACACTTTTTGAATCCAGGCCAGCCGTGGTGATGAGGACCTCAGCCCCAGCGACAAGCTGCCATTAGGGTTAGGGTTACAATTCAGAGAGCTGCAGAGCCTGCACTCCAGGGATAACGGCACTCGAAAAGGCATTGCAAGGGCGTCACGGCAGGGTGCCAACACTGCCAGCTCCACACTTTTTCATCTGTCCCCCCTATGATGATGAGGACTTGTGGCCCACTGCCAAGCTGCCATTAGGGTGAGGGTTAGGCTTACGGTTAGGGCTATGGTTGAAGAATTAAAAGAGCCTACAACTCCAGGAACACTGGGGCTGGAAAAGGCATGCCAGGGTGATCACAGCAGTGTCCCAACATTGCTGCTCCTACATCTTTCTGATCTGGAAAACCCATAGTGTTTGGTTTGGGTAAGGGCTAGGGCTAGGGTTAGGGTTAGGGTTGAGAGAATCAAAGAGCCTACAGCTCCAGGAACACTGGGGCTGGAAAAGGCATGCCAGGGTGATCACAGCAGTGTCCCAACATTGCTGCTCCTACATCTTTCTGGTCTGGAAAACACATAGTGTTTGGTTTGGGTAAGGGCTAGGGCTAGGGTTAGGGTTAGGGTTGAGAGAATCAAAGAGCCTACAGCTCCAGGAACGCTGGGGCTAGAAGAGGCATGCCAGGGTGATCACAACAGGGTCACAACTTGGCTGCTCCTACATCTTTCTGATCTGGACCACCTGTGGTGATGGGGATCTGAGCCCCAGCGACAAGCTGCCATTGGGCCTAGAGTTAGCGTTGAGAGAAGGAAATTGTCTAGAGCTCCTTGGACACTTGGGCTGGAAAACTCATGCCAAGAGGATCATAGGAAAGCCACAACATTGCTGCCTCCACACCTTTTCAGATTAGGGCTATGCATGGGATGGGCACCTCAGCCGCAGTGCTAAGCTTGCTGAAAGGTTGGTGTGAAAAAAAGAAAATTCTGAAATTAAGTGAAAGCAATTAAATTGAATAGAGTGAAATGAAATTAAGTGCAGTGAAATGGGCCAAAACTTAATGAAATGATCTTCAGTGAAATCCTGAGATTTCATTTCCTTTCATTAAATTAAGAAATTTTTTTTCAGGAAAAGAAATTGGATGAGAAATTGAGGAATGAAGTGAAATGAAAAGTCAGGAAAGGAAATACAGAGAAATGTATTTTCTGTCCATTCAATTCTCTGCCTTCCCCTTGGTGCTAGGGGCAACTGTGGGGCTGAGGTTCTCTGAGATCTCTGAGCTCCTCTGGCCAATTCTGGCCATCAGAATTTTACTCTGAAGGCCACCACACAATTCCTTGAAGAGGACAACTTCCATTCTCTGCTGGTCCTGTCTGACTTCAGGGCAACTACTGTAAGGCAAAATATTTTACTGCAGATGCCAAGAGTTTTAAAGTCCTGAAACAAGCTTGCATTTAAAAGGAAGAGTTGCTAAATTCAACACATATAATTGACATATAATTTGAAGTAATAGCTTTGCAGGAGTGTCTGCATAGAATCTGACCTATATACTCCTTAGAATTGGTGACCATGTGGAGGAAGGAGAGAGCTTGACCCAGCTTGACATTCAGATCCCAGAGAAAGGTTGCATGACTAACACTGAAAAAACAGCCATTTAAATTCAGTCTTGGAATTGCATCATGAACTCACAGGCTAACAACCATGGAACCCAATATGGGCATTTTCTGGAGCCACTTCCTGATGCTCATCCACATGAGTTAAGACAAAAGAATTAATTACTTTCTTTTGGAAAGCAACTCTCCTCTTAAGCACTTTGCCATGTTAAGAGCACCTCTTCTGCAGCTGAGGAGGATTTCAGATGCACCTTTGACTCACACTTGCCAGGTGGTGGTGATCCACCCTTTTCAAAATGCCTCTACATAAAATTATCCCAATCCCACAAACCACTCAGTGTTATTTCATTGATGTTCTGCTGGCAAAGAGGCCTCTAAGGCTTTAGAGACTTGAATGGAGGCAGGTGCCTTTTTTATCCTCCAGCCTTCCCAGGAAATCTAGTGATGCTGTGGGATTTCCCCAGTCCTCAAAGGAATTCCCTCCTTGGGGGAAGATAGAGGTAAGAGTGGCAGTGTGGGTATTTATTTGAATCTTCCTGGGGCAGAGGACTCTGTCTCCAGTGCATCTTTCTCCTGCATCCCTGTGTCACCTGGGTGCTGAGCCCTCATTCCCTGGGAACATCCCTGGGCCACTGTCCTCTCCATTTTCCCATTCCTGGTGCTGTGACAGCAGACAGATCTCACATGAAGGGAGGAGTTGCAGCAATACAGTGCGTGCCTTTGAAACAGGGAATGAATCCAGTGACCCCAGTGTCCTGGGTACCAAACTCCCAAGGGAGCCCATGAGGTTGGTGCCTCAGGATAGCAGCATCCTTGGGTACCACGCTGGGGCTCCATTATTCCCACAGCACCGCCTGTTGCCCTGCCTTGTAGCTCAGCATATTCTTGATCAGCTTTAAGGAAAGGACTGTTCTGTATCAGCTGTGTCAATCTCTGTTTTCACATGTGTGGAATGTCCTGACTTCCACATGCAGCACAAGTGGCTGTCGGGTTCATCGCTTCAGCTGTAGGATGTAGGCTGCTATTTAGGGTGACTCACCGGGGTGCACTGCTCTGCCCCTTGGGGCATTTGGTTAAGACATAACATGTTCTCGGAACACTGGATCAGGAGAGAACAGACAAGGAGCAAAGTGTTGCTACTCTGATGCCTTTTTTAAAACTCAGCTTCTTAAATGATGAGCAGAGCATGCCAAGAGCTGCTGGGAGTTGATCTCTGCTTTCCTGCTCCCTTAGCAGGTTCACAGAGATTTGGATTTTCTCTTGTGACAAGGGTGGGTAGAATGAGCTGAAAAGGAGGGAGTCAGGAGCTCTGCTGCCTGATGGAGGGAGCACAGGTGAAGTGTTGTCCTCCAGTGCTGGGGCTACCAGCAGCAATGGAGATCCAAGCAGCTGCTGGGTCACCCAAAAACATGCCCAGGGAGAGGGAGGGGAGAAGCTTGAGCTGCTGTAATCACAGGTAGGAGTGGAAATGTCTGGAAACAATCCATCAGTGGGCCACACTCTTTGGAAACGCTGGGAATGACTCCTGTCTCCTCACAGCAAATGTGTGCTGATCTGGTCTTGGACATTTCCTTTTTCAGTCTGGCTAATAGTAACATGTTTAGATAGAAATTTATATAAAAATCTCTCTTTATGTTTCATTTCCAAGCTACCACACATGGATTTACTTGTGAATAATGGATGAGTCAGCAGGGTATAATGCTCATTACTCACAGTGAGCACGCAGGGAGGTACTTGGAGCAGTGGCAAGGGCTGGGTGAATCCCAAATTCATCCTGTCCCTGGGTGCTGGGCATTGTTGCCTGGAGCTGCCACACTGCTGATGCTGCAGAAGCTGGGACGAGGAATTCAGCTCGTTTTCTCCTCATTTTTTAGTTCACTTCTGTTGAGATAAACTAAGCCTGTGACACGTCAAGGAGTACAAGCCAACAATAAAGTCTAATTTCTGCATCTTCTGCCTTCCCCTGCTGTTTGTGGAAGGGAGGTAACAAGTGACGTTGGACAGCCACAAACTTTTAAATGAGGATTACATTACCTACAAAGAATGCAGGCAAGCAAGATTCAGTGGCGCAACTTTCCGAAGAAAAGCCTGTCAGCCAGTGCTAATGAGAGTATCTGGTCATTCACAACTGGATTAATCTTCTTTTCTCTTAGTGAAATGCTTCTGTTTAAAGCACCTGCTAAAAAGGGAGCCATATAATGAAATGTCTGGGTGGTAAAAAGTGTTCTTAGAGCTCTGGGTTTGCTTTCCATTCTTCAGGCAATGTATAGAGCAAAGAAAAGGCTCCCATATCATGGGAAATCAGGAACAGGAATAAGGCATTAGGATCTGAGAGCCTCAAATGCCCAGCCTGCAAAATCTTACGCTGCTGGTTGGGTGGAAAAGAAGAGAGATAATTGAAAGAGAGAGACTGAATTTAGGAAGAGAGCAGAACAAATTAATGTGTGGTCCTGGAGGGTGATTATCCCTGCTCCTGTGCCTGAGAACACCTGGGCTCACCCTGTACCACAGGGAAGCACAGGGGGAGGGTGGTGAAGGATTAGCTTCTCCTTCTGCTCAGAATATAGTTTAGACCAACCCTAGCCAGACCAGAAAGACAACATGGCATGGAAATCAAAACACAGGCTCCTATTTCTCTAATGGTGTACACAGGATACAGTGGGGCCAGCGTGGGGTTTTTTTGTTTGTGGTCAAGAATTTAACTTTCTTTTTTCTAACGTCAGACACTTTGGGGGTGAGGGTTTCAAATGAAACAGGATTCGGCTCATGCAGAAGTTGCATGTTTGCAAATACAGTGATGTGAGTATAAACCCTGTGTGGTTTACCATGGAAAATACAGACATGGTGTTTTTCACCTGAACGTGGCTACACACAGACCGAAGACAGAGGAGACCTTGTAGCTAAAGCAGTGGAGAATTTCAGACATGAAACTAAAGTTAACTTCCTCAGTGTGCACACAGACAAATACAGATAAACACACCCACCCACCCAGGCTGCTGTAGGGTGACGTCCTCTTGCCATTTTGGCTTGCAGAGCAGTCAGGTTGTAGTGAGCAGCTGCCTGTATCTGTGTCAGCAGAGGCTGAGTGGAGCTCCAGCCCCCCGAGCCATGGAGGGAAGGTTCTGTGCTGGGAAGGACACTGTGCTGGTAGGGAGTCAGCACTCATGGACGTGACCTCAGCAATATTCCATACATACCTGGACACACATTTAGCCTCTATTTAGCCCTGAGGATGCAGGCACTGGCACAGGTTGCCCAGAGAAGCTTTGGATGCTGCATCCCTGGACATGTTCAAGGCCAGGTTGGACGGGGCTTAAAGTAACCTGGTCTAGTGGAAGGTGTCCCTGCCCATGGCTTCAAGGTCCTTTCCAACCCAAACCTTTCTAGGATTCTACCAATCTTTGTAAGCAAGTTCAAGTCTTTTATTTGTAAGTGCATTAAAATCTTCCTTGCTTTTGCTTATACAAGACCCACATGCTTCAGCACCCCATAAGGATGACACATCTTTCCATCTTGGAAAGGGCAGGGTATGGCCCTTCCACTGGAGCTGAGGGGAGACAGGAAGAATTACTTGTGCATAGAACTCATTTAGGCTGCCCCTGCTCTGCTTCCAAGCAGGCTGATGATTAAGATGCAGGTAGCAACACCCAAAAATACAAGGAGGCTCAGGAGTCCTTTCATGCCTTGTTTCTTAGCAGCACAGTCACAGCTGCTGCCTGTTTTCCAGTGACTTGTGCCTGTGAAAGGAGAGCCAGGATGTGAATCTTCATGTTTTCATTTGTTTGCTACTCAAAAAGTCCGGGGGAAAAGTATGGCACACCACATTTATAATGCATCATCTGAAATGGATCATTTCCACCTTTAGACTGGGAAAAAAAAGAGACCTCCCAGTACAGATCTGTGCAAAGGACAGTTGAATGTGTTTATCACCATGCATTAATGGGGTGGGTGAGGGAACTGCTTACCACATCCATAATTGCTTTTACTTTTGATTCCTCCTGCAATATTGAAAGTTTAGTCTGTAACACTACACATGTGAGTTTCACAGGACAGTCAGCCTGCCCTGGAGGAAACAGATTTTGGGTGTAGTTACTCATTCTCATTTACTCCTTGTATCCTTCATTAGCACTAAGGCCCAGAATGAGCTGGCTGCAGAACACCAGCTGGGAAGGGAAAGCCAAGATGTGATCAACTTTCACATGGCAACAATTTTGTGAGGATTTGGCTTGAATGTACAGTTTAGCAAAAAAATGAAATCTGTTTTTTGAGTTAGAGCAAGATATGTGTTAGGGTGAAGGTTTGGGCTGGTAGAGACCTAAAGCTGCAAATAAACCTGGGAACCAGGACAGAGCAATGACCTGCATGGGCGTTAGGGCTGCTGGGAGACACTGGATAGGAGGAGAAGATTTTAGGACTAAGATTTGGCTGAGAAAAGCCATGAGACAGTGTAGCTGCTTCTGGATTCATGATCTGGACATGAGACACTGTTCAATTGGCACTTACCAACTGAGCTTTACCTATTGCCTTGAGCCTTGGCCATCAGTGCCTTGCTGGCTGTGGTTGGAAGCATGGCCCAGGGGCACTCAGTAGTTCTCAGGTTGTTTTAGTGATGCCTGTAGTACAATCTCAGTGGTTTCTCCTGGTTCAAGTCCGAATCCTACGTTTAATGTCAGCCCAGCCCTAAAAACCTCTCCCAGTTCCCAGACTAAATGAAATGGCTGCAGATGTGGCAGCAGAGTCCGCCATATAATCTGCTGGATTCAAACTCTAACCCTGACCTCAACCTCAGCCTATTCACTGCTCCAGTGACTCCTGGTGACCCCAGATTTCAAAAGAGTCACAGATTCAGTCACCATGAGGTTTCCATTTTGGTGCTGTCTCCCCCAAATCCCTTTATTATCCTAGCCCATCAGTGTCTTTTGAACCTTCCCAAAGTCATGCAGCCCTCACCAGTTGCAGAAGAAAATTTTCTCAAAGAGCTCCATGTCCTCTCCCCATACTTTTCTCATCTTCCTCCACTGAACCTTCTCATGACCCAGCTTTATCTGTTCTTCCTGACCTGACTTACAATCCTAACACCCACTCCAGCCTCAGTGCCATTGTTTTCCCCTTAGTTAATACTAATCCTAACCAAAACTCTCGCCCAAGTCATAAAGATGGAAGCTATATACAACCTGCCTTAAATCCAGGTGGACCTGCTAGAATGCTTTTTTTGGGTAGAAACTAGACTGAGATCCAGAGTCCCATGAGTTGGGACTGCGGTCAGGGCCAAGGTTAATACTGTTCTCCAGATAAACTTGAGGATTTATTTAGGCTCATGTTTCACAAGAGCCACGAGCTAGGAAAAAATGGGAAAGTGATGACACTATGGCATGTCTCCAGTCACTAGTGCTGGTTTCACAAGCAAGTAGTTCAGGAGTGTCCTGTCCCAGATTTCCCTGCCGGTTCTCACATGGATAAAACAAACGTTGGTACCGTAGGTGCATGGTCTGGCAAAGGTCTTCCTTGGAAAAAACAGACTACAAGGAAGAGTATCTGATGTCCTCCCTGAGAGATGACTGGGCTAGAAGTGTTTCCTTAATTAACCTGTAAATAAGATGTTTGACGGACTGCAGCTCCACGGTGGTACAAGGATCTATTTCTGAAGAAATTCTTCTGAATTCCAGAAGAGATCAAGATACTTTGACTGAGAAGGGACTGTATCCAATAATAACTCTCAAGTTCGCAAATAAGTCTTTGATCTCTTCTGTTTCAAGACTCCACATTGCTTTTGAAAGACAGCTGAAACTTCAACCCCCACAATAAAATTCAGCTTTTTTTTTGTTTTATCCTGTTTACAACAAACACAGGCAGGTGGCAGGTCCTGGTGGTTCAATGAGTGCGAGGGAATGACCTTCCCTTCCTTGCAGCTCAGTGACAAGTGAAAGAGAGAGGGGAATAGAATGGAATGGAATAGAATAGAATAGAATAGAATAGAATAGAATAGAATAGAATAGAATAGAATAGAATAGAATAGAACTTCAGTTGGAAGGAGTATGACAGCTACTCCTGTTTTACATATAACAAGAGGGCTTGGGATTTATGTGATCAACAGTTCAAAAGCTATCAGAAGAAGAGAAGCTCCAGGCTGTTTGCATGCTTGCTCACAACTGAATGCAAAGAAGCTTGAGGTCAAAGTCCATCCCAAATGCATCCCCCCGTGTTGCAGACCACCCCCATCAGAGCCGTATTCCAGCCCCATGCTGAGTGACAGTCACCCGGTGGCATGGGGACAGCTGGCCATCTGTGCACCTCTCCTGGGAGGAGCACACAGCTGTGAGCACATCCTTTCTCATTTGATGCATCACATGTGAAAGGACGAGGCTGGTATTCCAAGCTGGCCCCACTGTGCCTATGGCCACAGGGGAGAAAGCCATGTACCCAAAAGTTAGTTCAGTGAAGCAGTCACAGGTTTTTCTGTTGATTTCCATTCAGGCTTCTAAAGGTACTTTTTCTTTGCTCTATGTTTTATAAAGCACTGCATACACCTACTTTCAGCTATAAATAAGAAATAATCGTGTGCATTTAACACTTATTAAAATTCTTTTTAAATTTGTATGCAAACGAGGAGCAGCCACAGGCTCCTGGCAGGTTGCCGATAAAGCCCTTTGTTCTGCAAAGATTCTACACCACTGATGAGGCAGATAAATTTGTCTTCAGTGCCATAGTCTTGTCTTTGCTCTGAATCTTTTTTATAACTACTGGAAGGTGTAGGTTGAGAAATGCTGGTTTGATTAGCTGGGCTTGTGGTTGGTCCCTTTTCATGCCAAAATCATTTAAGTGTTCCAGACATGGCATACACCCATGGAATCTACAAATATATCTCTCCCCAGTGCGTCATAATTCCTGGGGTAGTAAGTGATGAATCATCAGGATCTAATGTGAAGATAAGCTAATTAGCATTAATCAGAGCTCCTGCCCGAGGTGGGAAAATGCTAGGTGAGCAGTCTGTTAGCTGCCATCTGACTTATTTAATTATTTTATTTTCATTCTTTCGATTTTACAAATCGGGCTCTTCAAAGCTTCCAAGCTCATAGACTGGTACTCTTTAGTGACATGAAAAATTTAGCATGTCCCTCAGTCTCCATCCTGCCCTGATCTCACCCATCATCTCACTTCTTGCATTGCCTGGAAGTCCACGGACTAGCTGGGTTGTGCTGTGGCATGGGATGGCTGCTGGCTTAGAAGTTTCTCCCTGCAAGGAAGCTGCCTGCAGCCCCCTCCTGCTAAAATCATTAAGTGACTATGTCCAGAATTTAAATTAACTCTTACCTTGTTTCAATATGACAGAATAGAGAGATCTCATCATGTGTAGTAAGTGGTGATGAGAAGTATTTCCCTTATGTAGAGTAGTTGCGGTATCAGGCTGTTCCCTTCTTTCTACTCTGGGCAATCACTTTTTGTTTGAAATCTTTAAAATTATATTGCAGCATTTTTCTTCTAGTAATTTACCTTCTAGCAAAAAATCCCAAGCAGCAGGGATGATTGTAAATACTTCCCAGTGTGTCCTTACCCTGGTCAGGGCACGGCTGTTGCAATCAGAGTTTAAGTCTGTGGTGCAGGAACATGAGGAATTCAGTCTCAGCAGAAAGATGCCATCAAACACCACCCTGCATGAGTGCTGGCCCATTTGGAGGACTGTTTATGGCAAATGCTTTTACCTGTTGGCATCTGCAGCGTGCCTCTGGATTCTGAAATGCATTGGCTTTGGTGGTTTGTCTCCTCACACCTCGGGTTTGGTAGTAGGAATCCCAGTACAAAGGGAACCAGGATTCAGAATTATCCATTAGCATAAAGATAATTAGCTTTCAGTGAGACCCATGAGGAATTACTTTAAAGATCCTTGGGTACCCAATGTGCAGCATGGCACCTCAGGGAAACTGCGACTGTCCTGCGGCCCCACAGCCCTGGTGGCCCACAGTCCATCCTGGTCACAGAACGCAAAATGGCTTGGGTAGGAAGGGACCTTAAAAATCATCTCATTCCAACCCTCCTGCCATGGGTAGGGACAACCTTCCACTAGTCCCATCTGGTCTTGACATCCACCTGATGTGGCACAGCCTCTCCTCCACGGAACAGCTTATGGGCTCCATGGGAAGCAGCACCGAGCACAGTGGCAGCCCTGCTGGGATGTGGGGAATGTGTGTCAGCTGACCCCCAGGGCAAGAAAAAGGGAAATGTTTGCCAGTTTGTGGGCTCAGAGTCCTACAGTGCTCCAGTCGTGTGGTCCTTTGCTGTGGTGGCCAATGCATTTCTTCGCCACCCAGACAGAACTGAAGTTATCTTTCCTTGAAACTGCTGGAGATCTGCCATGGGAAATGCCTTTCTTTGATCTGGATTTTGCCGTGATCCCATAACTTATAATTACACTAACTCTTCCATTCCAGTGAAACCCACCCCTTCCTTTTTTACCCATGGCACATGGGATTTTTAGAGAAACCACCGAGACTTGTTAGAGCAGCGCTGTGCTCCATGGACTGCTGGGGTGGGTTTTACCTCTTGAGTGTGCTCAGATGTAGCAGAATTACTCCTTTTCACGCAAATATTGTTCCATAGCTCTGTACTGAGTTGGAGGAAAAAAAAAAACATAACAAAACCAAAAGTACAGGAGCACATAGCTGCCTCTTTTGTTATGGTGAATAAAGTCACCTAGGCCAGCTGAGATTTGTAGCCACCAGCAGGTGTCATTGCAGCAGCACAGCATGGTACACGTCAGGTGAGAACAGAGGCACTGCAGGTATTCAGATAATACCCAGTGGAGAATGAAAATAAAAAAATAAATCATGTAATCACTGATTGCCAGGTAGCTCATTCTTAGATCACTGGTAACTCATCTGTAGTAGATACAGTAGATATGAGGGATTAAATCCCACACTACAATTTGTTTTCTGCTGAATAATTAAGATTTATTAGTCCCAAGCACAAATTATAGTCATTTAGAATAGTAATAATTTTTTTTAAATGGAACATGCAAGTTGATTTTGTTTAATGGGAGTAGTTGGGTCCTGATAACCTAACAAGCCTGAGGATTAATGAAGGGGGCTGGTGAGGGACTGATCTGCTCCATGCCCCAGTGCTCCCTCCCATGCTGGGCCCTCTGAGGAGCGTGGAGCCCAGCAGCCTGTGGGGCTGGGGGCTGTGCCAGGGGCCCGGGTGTTGATTACAGCAGTGGCTCAGTGCTGTTATCTTGGCTTCCCTCCTTTGTTTTCTCTGCCATGTCTCCAGGACCTGGTAGTTTGTGCACATCTCCATTACAGTGCTCTAGTGGAAGGGGTCCCTGCCCATGGCAGGGAGCTTGAAGGTGGGTGAGCCTTGAGGTCCCTTCCCCCCAAAAAATCCCATCCCAAAATCCTATGATTCTGGGGTTCCTTGGTGCAGGAGGAGAGCCTTGACATGCATGTTTGTGCACATGTTTGCCTGGACGTTCGTGTATGTGCACGTACTTCTGCCCTTGCTAACCTAAGTTTTTAATGCTCACAGATTTCTGTGCTAGTGGCTACAGAGTGGCAGACTATACTTCCCTTGAAATCAGTGGCAAACTTTGCTGTCATAAAGACAAAATAATGAAAACTGCTCATTAACCTCTGTTCCTGAGTAATTTCCCCACTCCTCTTCTTTCTCCGGGCTCAGTCAGCAAACAGAGAAACATCCCTGAGCTGCCTGTAAGACCTTGGTCAGTCACTGGTAGTTATTATTATGCCATTGCATCAAATGTATAAAATATTTCATATAAAATCTCCTGTTACAAGCAATATTTACTGTTTGCTTGGTGAAGACCACAAGCAGAACTGAGTCTGCTGAGCTCTGTCTTGTTAAGATTCAAGAGATAACAAGTCTCCACCCTAAAGTACACTTTAGAGTTAAGAAATGCAATTTCTGTTAAACTCCTGATCTGAATATAGTCCCGTACACATACAAGACAAGTCAAGCCGAAGCAGGTGGATGTGATGGTAAGAGAGATGGACTAAAGGCAGCATTTTATGGCTGGTCTCCTTGCAGCACAACAAACAAGTATTTATCTTGTGGGAAACTGTCTCTTCCTACTTCTACAGTCACTGATGAGGCTGCACCTCAGATTCTGTTTTGTGTTGAATTTTGAGCCCCTTACTCCAAGACAGACATTGAGGTGCTGGAGAGTTTGCAGAGAAGGGCAGTGGAGCTGGAGAAGGGTCTGGAGCACAAGTCTGATGAGGAGACGGGCTAGGGGGGGCTCATCCTGGACACAACAAGGCACCTTCTTGCTCTCTACAACTCCCTGAAAGGAGGGTGAAGCCAGGCAGGGATCCATCTCTTCTCCCAGTAAACAAGTGACAGGATAAGAGGAAACAGCCTCAAGTTGCGGCAGGGAAGGTTTAGATTTAATATTAGGAAAAAATATCCACCAAAATGGTTGTCAAACCCTGGAAGAGGCTGCCCAAGGCACTCAGGGTGGAGTCACCATCACTGGAGGGATTTAACAAATATGTAAATGTAGCACTTGGGGACATGGTTTAGTGGTGGCCTTGGCAGTGCTGGGTTAGCATTTGGACTTGATGATCTTAGAAGTTGTTTCCAACCTAAACGATTCTGTGATTCAAGACCCGAATGAACACCTGCCAGCACTGGAGATAATGTCATGTTCTTGGCCTTAGATGAGATAAATCAGTGGGAAAAGTTCATTGACTTTGGCATGAGCTGTATCTTATTTTCAATTCCATGAATCTAAATTGTTAATCTTTTGCTAAAAGTGTTTGGAGATGCCCCTTCAGCTGGGGACATAGAGTCACCTGTTCTGGGATGGTGTTTCCCTATGAATCCCGTCAGCTGGGGCTTAGCTCAGCTTGGGGATTTATTTCTTCAGAAAGTCCCAAGTTGCTTTATGTCCAGAAATAGAGGGGAGAGCCAGCCAAAGAATTAAAGAGAAGATGTTATATTAAACATGCGCTTTAAGAAGAAATTTCTTTATCTGTGTAGCACCTCACTTAAAACCAAGAGGTGTAAAAAAGTGTAATTCTCTATAATCCACACGATTTTTACCTTTCGCATTCTAAGGAGCTTGGTTGATGGCCAGAAGATAGATGGGCTTAATTTTTAATTGAAAACTTTGCTGGGAAGAATGTAAATCCTAACCCAGTGGCAATAGTGTTTTGTTTTTTCAGCAAATGTACAGTCCATGGGTAATGAAGAGAACTTTTACTATAAAAAATGCAATACTAGGATAGGATTTAATCATGTAACAATGTCCTGAAGCAAGGACTCTTTCACCTGTGTATCATTGTCCTGGTGGCAAGTTTTTCATTCCCAGATTCTCTCAAAAGCAGATGTGGGACACGTGGACTTCCAAGTCAAGCCCTAAATAATTCCTAATCTTAAAAATGTCACTATGGGCATGTGGGTGTTGTATGCACACAGGTGTGAGAGATGTTTCGGGTTTTTTTAGTATAATCACTGTTCTCTGTAACTTCAGTTCCATCGTTCAGCAAATACAGCTGTCAGTTACTGTGGTAGATCAGAGACCACGACAAGTAAGTTAAAAAAAAAGTCTGTGTTACAAAATGACCTGCAGTTAAATAGCTGATCTCTGGTGGTGGGTTGAGTTTGTTAATTATCTGGTTGGGAAAAAATCTGTACCAGAAGCTTCATGTTATCATCCATTCTTCCTTCTTGAATATTTTTTCTTCTTCTTTCCATCTAAATGGGTGCAAATGCTGGGGCAGTTGTTGTGGATCTGTTTGCATTTCATGGAAGCAGCTGGCACTGTGGGGGCACCGTGGTGGCATCACCGAGGGCTCCTGGTGCAGGCAGACCTGGCAGACGTACCTGTGCACCAGCGATGTACTGGGATGTGCTGGGACACAGTGGCTGCTTGCACATCAGCCACCCTGGTCCCTGCCTCCCGTGGGACTGACTCCATACACACCCTTCTGTTTGCTCAGTTCTGCTTTGTTTAACTTTTCTGGAAAACCTTTTCCATGGAGTGCCGTGCCGTGGCTCACCGCGGGGCAGGGCGAACTCACAGGGCAAGCTGTGTTGGAAAACGAGTCTGACCTCAGCCAGCAAAATTGGTACTTTAACATTTTTGCCCTTCACCACCTCCATGAAATGGTGATATCTCACACTGGGGTGATGGGAACAGACGCTTCCCTCAGGCTGCTTTCCCCAGTCAGGGTCAGGCCACCAGGACCCTCTCTGTGGTCAGCTACGGGTACAGCCCAGCAGAAGATTGCTCTTGCAAATGTCACCAGAGATGAGAATCAGAGCATGAAAACACAAATAAAGGTTGGGGATGAACGTGGCTTAAATGTGAGTCTTCTGCCTCCTGGGAAGGCGAGTGCATCAGCCAGGACTCTGTCCTGCACTTAAGTTCTCCCAGCAAAACTGTGGTGAAGTTTGGTGCACCCTCCGAAGAGTTGTGGGTTTTTCTGAGAAAAATAAATAATGTGGCTTAAAATTCCTGACCCCATGCAGTCCTGGACCAGGTGATAAGCTCCCCAGTAAGAACTGCATCATTATAACTGTACCGAGATTTCAGCCCTCGCAGGTTTGCGCCTGTTGCTTCTTGTATTCCTGTGAACCCCGAACTCAAAGCAAAACCAAGTTGAAAGAGAAAAGTTTCATCAATTATTTTTCTCATCAAAACCATATGAAATTGTGGCTTTCTCATTTTTTCAATGTGAAGCCTTTGATCAGTCCTGCCTCGTGAACATATGATTAGCTGGGGTTAAAATGAAATCCAAGACGGGGGACGTTTTGTGTGGTCTCTGGTTTTGAAGTGACAATTTTTCATGTCTGTCCTAACCAGGTTATCCCTGGGCCATTGCTGATAGTCACTTTCATAAAGCCATAGCCAAAAATTCATGGGAGGTCTTGGTAAAAATATGCTGAGAAGCTAGCCTAGCCATAGGAGGGATCATTTTTTATTTTTATTTTAGCATAAAACATAAAGTTTGCTGCATTTATTAATAGGCCGGGTCATAATCTGCCATTATGGCAACTCCTGGCACTGTATTTGGCTGTATTTGGAAAAGGAGACTTTCATCCAGGCCCTGAAATTTGGAAACCAGCTCTCTCCAAGCTGCTTTCCATACTGAGACACAAAGATGAAAATAATCTCATGACCATCCACTCCTGTAGTAAAATCTTGTGCAATTAAATCTATGAATCTCAATACCTGAAAAACAGGATTTGATGACACATGACAAGAGCCGAGTTAAAATATGTATGACTTAGTACCGGCACGGTGGGTAATCTTCATCATCACGAGTGTGGAGAAGATGAAATCGAGGCATGGGGTGGGGATGTATAGCACCAGTTACTTCATAAATTCCCACCCCTTACCTGGAGTCCCATTCTGAAAATGAGCCCCAGAAGTATTTCTGAATAGATAATATTGGGAAAAAAAAAAAAAAAACAGAAGAAGATCTGTAAAGAAGCTTTGTATGGAGTCAGGGTTGCTGTGGTGCTTAGTGCATCCTGTCTCTCTTGGTTTGCTAACTCATTGCCTAGTTTGTTGGGAGGAATTAGGAGATTTAGGCAGCAAAGCCTCATGTTGCCTGTCAGTCTGAGTCCAGCTCACAGGATCAGACCTCTCCATCCTAAATTTCATCCAGGAGCCTCTGCCCCATGCTGCTGAGGCCACCAGGATTACCTGTCAAGCATTTAAACTGCTCCTTGTTTTACATCTCATAGGAGGTAACATATAAGGAACTTCTAGAAGTCAAGTGGCAGGACAAGATTAATTAGGATTCCTTTCTAATCCTAATTACAATGATATTTGCTTCCCACGATAGGAGTTGTTCATTATCATATGTATAAGTTTGTTTCTTTAGTCTGTCTGCTTCCCTCCCCCCCCCCCAAAAAAAGGTTAAATAATATTTAATACATTTTTGCAGTCATTAAAAAAAATCAACTCTTTTTAATCTAGTAAAAACATCAGATGGGCAGAGGAGAAACCCATTCAATTCCCTATTAATTTCCCTTGCTCTCTAATTATATGCAAATCCACCAAGCCCAGGTTTTAATTCAGCTGCTCGCATTAAGAGATCAGAGGAAGATTCAAAATGGGAAAGCAGAGTTTGACGTGTCGTCGGGGGCTCGTATGAATTTGACTGGAAGATAAATTCCACATTTTAATTAAAATGTTTATTCCGCTCTGCACAATAATGCTTGCTTGCTTTCAGAGGAAAAAAAGGGTATTAAGCATTAAAGGAACTAATTCCTCCTATCAAGAAAATTAGGATTTCTCTCAGGCAGACACAGGGTATCATCCAGGCTTAGCGGCTGTAGCATTCTTTGTAAACATGTCACCCTTGAAAGTGAGCAACAAGGAAAGCTGCTATCGCCTTACTGCTGCAGGGTGTCCATAGAGCATCCCTTAGGCTCCAGAGGGGATTATCTTCCCTCCATGGCCCCCACAGAGCCGTTTATCATGGAAACTGGGAAATAAATGTGAGCCAGATTAGGATAATGTGGGGGCGGCAGCGGGCAGCTCGCCTCTCTCCATGCTGGGATCAGCAGGGGGATTTGGGGGTCCCTGTGGGGAGGGATGCCCCTTGCCACAGCCCTCACCCATCGGGCTTCACTGGTTGGCAAAACCAGTGATAGGGAGGGAGTGACATCTGTCCCCACACTGGGCTGGAATGATGCTGTGGAAGGGTCTGGGAGAGACCCCGCGGAAGGCTCAGAGCAGCCGAGGTTCATTCGCTCCTGGCCATCCGTGTTGGAAGTGTGCTTGACACTTGTATAAATTTGAAAGGATTTCACCATAGTAGAGAAATGTGCACTCAAGGAGGATGATGATATTACATATTATCATCTCTGGTTGTTTTGGCTTATCTGTTACTGGACTGTGCCATGGGCTTGGACATGGCCATCTCTGACATGGTAAAACATTTTCCTTTGGTGTAATCTGACGCTGTGCAAGTGCGTGGCCTTGGCCATCAGGTGCCATGGGACAAAGCTCCCTCTGGACAAGCCAGCAGCATTACAGTACCATTTTTATTTTTATTTATTGTTCTTGTTGTTACTATTATTTTTTCACAGCATTGTCAGCAAGTTGGGGGTTTCAGATGGGGTGAGAAACTTGGGTTTGCTGTCTGTTCCTTTCAACCAGTGATGTTGTCAGATAGTGAGATCTCCCCTGAAGCTGAGCTTTGAGACTAGCAGATTTAAAAGAAAGAGGGGAGGGGA
>VZRQ01006824.1:1815979-1835472 GCA_013397975.1 Machaerirhynchus nigripectus | reverse complement strand
GGGAACATAAAGAAAAAGGTGAAAATAAAATAGGGATTATAGTGCTTGCCAGGAGGGGCTGGTCACTGTCCCTTCCCAAGCCTATAGACAAGGGACAAACATCCTATGATAGGTCTCCTGTCCAGGTCCTGGTGTGACAGGGGTGACACCAGCAGGATGGTGTCACCCATGGTGGCCTTGCACCCAGGCACTGCTGTGATGTGGAGGGGCAGGTTTCACCCCTCTGATGTTCGGTGAATCGAAACGTCTTAAATCACATCAGTGTTTTTGAGGGGTTGTGTTTTGCACACCCCCACACTCTTTCAAGTACATGGGCTGGTTTTGTTTTTGTTATAAAAGGAAAGAAAAAACACAGCCAGCAGCCAAGACCCCTTGCCTCACACCCAGGGGTTCTGTAAGCAAACATTTGACTCCAGAAAACTGCACAACACTGGCACCTGGAGGGTTCTTGTTGCGGGCCCCAGAAATCTTTCAGGTTTTTCCATCAGCTGCTACAGCACATCCTTGGGGAGGAGGGATCTTAGAATCACAGAATGGTCTGGGTTGGAAGGGACCTTAAAGACCATCTTGTTCCACCTCCAGTGCCAGGGGCAGGGACACCTTCCACCAGACCAGGTTGCTGCAAGCCCCGTCCAGTGTGGCCTGGAACTTTTCTGGGGTATGGGGCAGCCACAATTTCTCTGGGAAACCAGTGCCAGTGCCTCACCACCCTCAGAGGGATTAATTTCTTCCCAATATCTAGGGATGTGACAATTGGATGCCAAGGCCATCTCAGTTCAGATCCAGCACACAGCTGGGGCTGGGGTTTGTAAATGGCTTTTCAAAGCAGGTGAAAATCCTTGAAACCGGCAGCACCAGGGATCAGGACGTGGCTCTCACAGTGCAGACTCTCAGTGTTTCACCAAACCTTGTACCCTGAGGTTTGGCTGGACCTGGCGCTGCCAGGCACACGGAGGGTGACATCCCTGGTCCTTCGGGAAATGGTGTCTTGAGCCTGGGAACAGGGCAAGCCTTGCCTCTGTGACATATTTTTATTTTGCTTTCCTCCCTTGCTCTCTTGGACAGTTTCCTGATTAATTCTGGGTACTGGACCAACCGCTGGCCTTTGAGAAGTGGACTGAAATAAAGCAGGTCAGATAGTATCAGCCTCCACAGGTCAAGTGGGAGCCTTCACGTTCACAGCCTCGAGCGTTACCAGTAACTCCAGGGTTTGCAGGTTTTGATTCAAATTCTCAGAACCACAGGGCATGATGGAGACAGAGATCTTTTTTCTCTGTAGCCCAGAACATGAGAGAGCCATGTGCAGGTCTGCATGCTGCAGAACAAGAGGAACAGCTGGGGGTTGATGCAGCCCCAGAATTAAATTGCCCTGGTTTTGGGGAGAAACAAGCAGGGGTTTGGTGCTGCAGTGCAGCCCCTGGGTTATATTGCCACAGCATTTTGGTTCCATGAAGCCAAATGTCACCACTGCCTTTTGTGGCAGTGGCACACTGGGACTGGGGGAGGTTTCTGTCCCCTCCTGAGCAGATACTCTGAGCGTCACAGCAGGAGTGTTTCCCAAGCAAGACAAGCATTGCACAAGGGCACTTTCTGCGGGTGTGAGGAGGCTTCTGGAGTGAGGTATCTCTTCTGCTGAACTGAACTGCAAACATTGGGTGGTGATGTCTAAATTTCATTTTTTGGGGGTTCCATCTCTCTGGTATGGGGTGTAGCTGCCTCCACACTTGCCCCCAGTCACCCTAAGAGAGCAGCCTCTGGGAGGGACTTTTCATTTTTATTTTCCATGCTTTTTTTTTTTTTTTAAATTTTCAGGAAGAACCACCTACATCTTTCTCTTAGAAGATAAATACTTGAGAACTGAAACAGCTCTTCCTGTGCCCGTAAATGGTGAAAAACTCAGCTTATTTCCCCTGCAGAGTTTGACTGAAAAATAATAACCATTATTGCTTAAAACCAGAAACCAGCAGCAGCACAGAAGGTCACTGAGAAATTTTAGAAGGTTTTTAAGTTCTTTCCCTGTATTTCCCCTGTCACTGTAAGTGTTCAAGGCCAGGTTGGATGGGGCCCTGAGCAACATGGTCTAGTGGGTGGTATATCTGCCCATGGCAGGGAGTTGTAACTGTGTTATCTTTAAGGTCCCTTCCAACCCAAACTGTTCTGTGATTCCGTGATTTGTCCCCATCGTGCCTAGAGCTTGGTCACCCCTCTGAGTGCTGGGACACAGAAGGTGTGAAATGCCAGGGAAGTTGTTCCCTTGATGCACATCCCAGTCACAGGGGAATCAGGATCAGGGAGCTGAGTTTGGCCACTAAGGCAAGTGCATCCCCCGGAATGTGCAAAGTTCAGGGCTACCCAGGTGCCTCATTAGCATTTTCAAAGCAGGGCTGCATTTTAAAGAAGCTGAAAGAAATCAGGGGGAAAGGGAAGAGTTGAGGGAATTAATGCTCCATCAACCACAAAATGTAGAGCGCCAGGATAAAAACCAGAGTGAGGACAACGTTTGGATAAAAACCTGAGCAAAGACAGTATTTGCTTGTATGTGTGATATCTCTTAAACCACTCAGCCCTCTCAGCCCTTTGTTGCAATTCATATGCAAGAATTAATGCAAGAATTAATAGCTGCAGATTATTCCTTTCCTCTCCATGTGACTCCTGCTCATAAGCACGTCAGAGCCAGCCAGAGGTGGGGTGCATGGGGCAGTAGGACTCTTCTGGTCTTGGGGATGGGGTCTCTGGTCCCTGGAGGAACCCTTGGTGGTGCTGAGGGTAAGAACCAGATCCAGCTCTCTGTGTCACAGCCGCGCTGGTTGACGTGGGCAGTGGCCAGGGAGGTGCTGCTTCTGCTGCCGCTGCTGCTGCTGCAGTCACCAAAATTTGGCTCTGCTGGACGGGTGCACGGCTGGATGAGGGCAGTGCCTGAGCGTGGGTGGCTTTAACTTTCCCTGTTTCCTTTCCGCTGCGGCAGCGGGCTGGGGCGCTGGGACTGCAGCAAAAGTGAGAAAAGAGAAAAAAGTGTGCTGAGACGAGAAATGAGTCGACACTGCCTTTGCCCACGGGCTGCTGAGGGCTCCGGCCCCGGCGCAGGCAGTCGTGTGCCAAAAACGGCCTGCAGTGAGTACTTGGGGTGATCTTTGATCACAGCATCTCCTGGTGTAACAGCATGGGGAAACAAGGGGTGAAGGTGTCTGCTGACACGGTCTGGGGCTCTGAGCTGGGAGGTGTTACCAGAACTTTGAGTGTGCAGAGCTGGCTTTGAGTCATGGGCTCTGGGTCCGCAGTGCCCCAAGTGACAGCATTCCCCTGGGAGTCCTCCTGAGAGCCCTCCTGGCATCTGATGCTGCAGGATGTACCTAATAATGTCCTTAATAATACCAGAGAATCACAGGATGGTCTGGGTTGGAAGGAACCTTAGAGATCATCCAGTTCTAACCCACCTGCCATGGGCAGAGACACCTTCCACTAGACCAGGTTGCCCAGGGCCTCATCCAACCTGGTCTAATGTCCCCAATACGTCCCTAATCATTTGCTAATTTGGATTGATTGGAGGATAAAGAGCAAAAGGCACGGTGCCTCTGGTCACAGGTAGCTTCCCCAGCAGCGGGTGCATGCTTGGTGCAGCCTGACCTACCACCTTTCTTTCTGTGGCACGATGACTAATTTTGCAGTGAAAAGGAATTAATTCCTCATTGAATCAGCAACAGCAAAACTTGGTAGGTTTTGTTTTTCATAGCCGACACGTCGACTCATCTCACGCTCTCTGAGAAGTGACGTCAAAGCAAACACATGGGGCAACTCGGGGCTGGACTGTAGCCTGCAGCTCCTGTGCTGCACCCAGGCACCCACGCAGGGCAGAGGAGCATGGAGACCTGCTCGGAGCTCAGCCCAACATCTGAGCTGGGAACAGCCTTGGGGGATGCTCCCAGCAGCCAGACACACAGCGCAGCCAGTGACACGGGGCTCTGGGACTGCCAGAACCCGCCTCTGCCATGGTGGTGATGGCCATCAGCATGGCACAGCTGCCAGCCCCAGATCCCTTCCCGTGGCCAGGCCCCTTGCCACACATGGGCCACTGCTGGGCTGCCCCACAGCTCTTCATTTCTCTGTTTTTGGGGCTGGCAATGTGGGAAAATTTGAAAGTGATGTGAGTAATCTCACCTGACTGCGGCTCGGCTCCCCCGCGAGGCTGGAAACCACAGCGCTCACCCTGGCCACGAGCTCCTGCACCCAGGCACTGTGTGCTGTGGGGGACAGATCCTGCTCCCTCCAGGGTGCTCCCAGCTTTCCCTTAGCACGGCCAGGGCCATGGGGACACTTGGCTCCAGGGGTCACAGAGGGGTTATGGGAGTTATGGGACTTTCCTCTCCCTGCAGGCTCCGGTGCGTCCATGGACGAACAGTGGCTCCAACAGTGCAGGGGTTTCCAGCAGTTTTGGCTCTCGGGATGTTGGCCAATGCTCTGGGAGCTGTGGTTTGTGCAAGGCAGGCAGCACCCTGTTATCCTCCGTGGGGAGCACAGCACCCCTTGGAGTCACATCCCCAAAGAAAATTTAACAGCATGAAATTTAACATTTTTCACTACTGGAAGGGGCAGTAGAATTAAGCTACTTTATTTTAGTTCTGAATTGTCTTCTACCAGAAAATTAATTAAAGTCATTCCCATCCATAGAAGCAGCAGTGGAGCCCAGCACTGGTGGGATGTTGGGATCCTCAGCAGCCCCCCAAGCAGCATGGTGTGACCACTGCTGATTTTAATAGCTGTGTTCAGTTGTAAAAAGGAATACTTTCCACAGGTGGCAAAACATCATCTTCTTTTTTTCATTTGTTTCTTTTCCTAAACTGATCCAAGCAGAAAAAAATTATTTTTTTTCTCTAATACTTTCACAGAGTTAAAAACTCAAAGAATTTTACCAGCTGTGGAAATTTTTTAGTTTGATCATTTCATTCAAACTTTGACTTTTGACCTTCTGTGCTACATTTTTCTAAGGTTAGCTTTAAAGTTTAATAGAAAAATCCTCCATCAAACCAGCAAAGTAAAACTACTCATTTTTTGCATGTCATGACTAACTAGATAAGTCTTTTAAAAATGAATTAAAATACTTGCTAACACAAGGTGCTTTCCAGAAAATGTTTGATTATAATCTCACACCATTCTCTAGTGAAAACCCCACATTTTGATTAAAAACCCCTCATTTATAGTTCTTATCAACCAGCAGCATCCCAGCAGCTTATATAACCTGTGGCCAGAGCATGTGTGATGGGGAACGGGAGTAGAGGCGAAGGATGTTGAGCCTGATCAGGCACCTTGGAGCCAAAATACACTGGAACTCCAGTGGTGAGGGTGATCCTCATAAGCAAGATCCACTGGGTTTGTGTGTTCTCAGAGGAAAGAGAGTTTTCTGTCTGGCCTTGAGATCCCATCACAATCACACACCCGTGCGTGAGTGGGGAGATCTCATTTTGCCTTGACAACTATTAGTCTTTCTTAATAGTTAATGCAACTGTGTTTTCTCTGTGGTCCTGCAATTACCTCTAGTTATTAAAGTCACATCTTGGCTTCAAGGAGGGATCCTCTTACATCAACAGCGTTGGGTTTTTCAGTCATTTTCAGGGAGGTTGGTGGGGTGGTTGGTGCTGGGAGGGGGATGTGCTGCAGCATCAGTGCCTGGCCCAGCACACAGGGGAGGAGGGGGCAGCGCTCACCAGGGAGCTGGGCACTCAGCAGAGCTGCAATTTAGCAAGTTTGAGAGGGGGGGAAAAAGCCCTCCAGGCTTGCAAACCCCATCCTGCTGCTCCGTTGCCTCTGGAAATACCATTCTGCTGTTGCTATAAATGTGTCTCTTCCTTTCTGTACAAGGTTGTGGCTGCACAGCTCATTCCCCAACCTGTCCTCAAAGGGCCGTGCTGGAAGAGGTGAGGCAGCGCTGTCCTTGGAGCCCCTTCATGTCCCCCCATGGCTGCTGAAGGACAGGAGGTGACAAACTGGTGTTGGGACTATGATGTTTGGCACCAGCAGCTTTATTTCTGCTGGGTGGGTAGTGAGCAACTCTGTCACTGCAGCTCTGGGCTGTGTTGAAACCCAGGAGACAAAATAAGATGCTTTACCAAACCACAGCACGTCCCCTGTGATGATCTGACCAGCAGCACCCCATGTCCTCCCAGGGGACCTGCTGAGAGAAACGCCAAACCACTGCCCTCATGTCAAATCAATCCTCTTGGGAGAAAACATTTATATCAGGTTAATTTTATGGCATAACATATTGTCAGCTGCTAAGTCCGGGCTTTGAAAAGCCTCGTCAAGGTTCATGTGCTGCAGCTGATTTGCAGGAACGTAATCTAGACCTTGCAAAACAGAGGAATTGATCCAGTTTCTCTGGCATATGGATTTCTATAAGCCAGGTATGGTTTCATAGTGCAGCTGGGGAAGAGCAGGAGCTGCCATCATGGCCATGGGCCACAACCATTGGCAGCTGCAGTCCTTGAACCAGGATCAACACTGAGTTTTCTCTGTTTCTCCATATTTTTGTGCAGCATTTCCTTCTTCCCTTCATTTTGGGAGATGGGTTCCTGTAACAAACTCCCTAAGGGAGAAAGTAGAAGGGGGATAAATAGCCCCTTCCAGACATTTTTCTTGTCTCCTTGCTGGTCATCTTTCCCCACCAGATCTTTACAGCTTTAGAGAGCCATGAGAGCTGTTTTAAGGAAGTTTTTGAGTGAGGCAAGGGCCAAGTGTAGAAGGTCATGGGGAAGGCAGCTCTTCTTACTGGTGCAGCATCTTGTTTTCCATCTGAACTGATGGAAAGTCTGAGTAATTGAGCTGCAAGTCTTTGTTGTACCACCAAGCTGCCACTGCATCATTGAATCTGAGAATGGTTTGGGTTGGAAGGGACCTTAAAAATCATCTCCTTCCAGTCCCCTGCCATGGGCAGGGACACCTTCCACTGGACCAGCTCTAAGCCCCAGTCCAACATGGCCTTGAAAACTTCCAGAACTTGTTCTGAAAGTTCTGCTTTGATGGGAAGGAGGACAGTCCATGCTTTGCTCTAACCATGTGTACTCTCTGCTTTTCCCTGGGGAGGTATCCTGCAGATCAGCATCAGAACAGCTCATCTGCCTTTGTAGTGGTCTGTGTCTTGTCATTGCTCTGAAAGCTGTTCACAGTCGTCAGGCAGCGAGGCTGGCTGGTGAAAGGTGCTGTGCTTTGGATCAAGCACGAGGCAAATGGGAAAGAAAGATCTGCCCTACTTTGAACAGAAGAAATGCTTGAGTTGAAGTTTTCAAAACAGCTCAACACTGAGCTCGTTCTGCTCCAGTCTCATGTTAAAATGTACACGTAGAACTGCATATCCCTCATTTAGGCTTTGTGGCTCTTAAATAAGCTAAACCATAGCTAATTTTAGAAATATCACTGAAAAGCTCTGCTTCATCTCATTTCATGGCTAAGAATAGAAAAAGCTCAGAGCTCCAAACATGTGTTTAACTAAGCAGGAACCAGCCCAGTGCTGCTCTCGATGGGAAAACCACATAACCCATGGCCCTGCTGCAGGACTGGAATGCCTGTACCACACCAGTTTGTGCTGGGAAGGGGGTTTACATTCCCAGTACCCCACTGTACACAGCAAATCTACACCTGTTAAGCATCGGGAATTAGGGTTTTCATTCAATCTCAAATGCAAACCTGCGTGCCTCTTGGTTTTTATTTGCATGAGCAAACCTTTGTGGGAAAGGCAGATGTAAAGCAGCGTCTCCACCAGTCTGTTTTCCTTTCCGCTTCATGGGCTTCCTCCTCAGAGCGGGGATGCAAAACACAGGACTTGCCCAGGGCTCCCAGTTTGCTTGGAGGGGCCGGTATAAGTCCAGGACAGGTCAATCAGAGCCTGTCTGCATCTGTGCCTCCTCCACCAAAGCCAGCCGGAGCTTCGTGTTCATTCTGCCTGAGCAAAATCATTACCAAAGTGAAAGGCACCAGTGAATTGAGTCCAGGGATCCAAATGACTTGTCAAAAGTCACACAGCAAATCATGTGTAGACATCCCAGTGAGACTGATGAGAACTGGCTGGCAGTGCCCAGCTTCTAGCCCCTGAAGAGCTGTCTGACCTGCTCTGTTCCCATTTTCACCCTGTTTTGGAGTGCTGGTAGTCCTGTTTCTTTTTGTGGATTTATCTGGGACAAATCCTAACATTCCACCACCAAGACAAAGTCAGTTTGGATTTAAAGGCAACCATGGGCGAAACTGGGCATGTTAGGAAGCAGCATGAGATGCTCGAGGCGAGGAGGCTGCGTAGATGGCAGCGTGTGTGTGTGTGTGTTCCTTACAGCTGTGCAGCTCTTCCAAACAGGTTCCCCTCTCTCTGCTCCAACATGCAGGAGGACTTCCTGTTGTGTTCACCAAAGAGGGCCTTTTCCAAGGTGCTGGGCTCCGACAGCCATGCTGTGCATAACCAGGAGTAGCCACAACAGGAGACGGATTTTTCTTTGCTTAGTTTTCCTGGATTTTTTGCATCTCCACCATTACCTCAGCTCTCTCTGGTCCCTCTCCAGCACTGGAGCTCAGTCCAACAGGGATTTCAGCCCAAGGCCTCACTGGTGACCATGTTCCATTTTCAAAGGCATTACCTTCGGCGTTTAATGGTGGCCTTGGCAGTGCAGGGTTAATGGCTGGACTTGACGATCTCTATAAAGTCTTTTCCAGCCTAAATGATCGTGTGATCCTGTGTCTGTCCTTGCATGACAGCCCTGATTAGTAAAGCCCAAACATGACTTTCACAGTGAATATGAAGGATTCACTGTGGAAGTCCAGATTTAGACCCTGTGGTAGCCCAGGACAGAGAACAAGAGCTTTGCATTGGGTAACACACTTGGAGCATTCATCCTGGAATAAAAGATACTGGAAATGAGTGAAAATAAGGTTCTGAATTTTGAAAACTTCATGCTGATTTGATCTGTTTACCACTTATCCAAGAAATCTCCAGCTGTTTTCCCTGCTTGGTTTATGGATTTTTTTTTTTTTTGCAGGATGCTGCAGTGCTTGTTTAGTAATTTGTTTAGGGTTTGTGTTTTTCGTTATTCCCAGCCTTGCTGGCAACAGCAGGACTGCAGAGGGCACTGGCCCTCCTTGCTGGTGGATCCTGATGACTTCTGAGTCTTCTCTGTCGTTGTGTCTTTCAGTCCAACAAAGTTCCTGTGGTGCAGCCGTCCCACGGAGTGCACCCGCTCACCCCGCTCATCCCGTACAGCAACGACCATTTCAGCCACGGCTCCCACTCGCCCCACCTGCCCGCTGACATCAACCAGAAACAAGGTAACGGCAGCACTGGGACCTGTGTGCTGGGAGGGGCACAGAGCTGGAGACCACTGAGGCTGTCACCTTCCTGGTCCCAAATCAGTGAGAAAAACCAGGAGCTTTGGCCAGCTGGGACATTGCTTAGCAGTAAGAAGTTATTCAGCTTATTGGCAATGCTTTGTGATCTGGCCGTGAGCAGCTTGATACCAAAAGTGCCAGCCCTGCTGATGGAGTGTGCTCAGTTCTCTGTACAAGCTGTCCTGCACCTTGAGACCAGACCAGAGCCTGCACAATAATACGCAAGAGTCAACCAGAAAATGGAAAGTAACCTTTCCTTTGACTCATACCCAAACTGTTGTCAGGTTGTCATTTTGAGAAAATAAATGCTTGAAACAGGAAATATTTTGACTAAACAGGATCGGTGTCTGATAGTTGACTGGATTGTGACACGTGTGTCCCCGTAGCCACACGTTATGTGGTTGTCACACAGTTTGGCTTTTTGTGTTCCTGTGTGAGCCCAGGCTGTGTCAACTGGCTCATGAGGCTATGTAGGAAAGTACAGTGTGTTGAGGTTAAACCCTCTAAAATAAACTGTAAATACAGGTATGTGTTGAGGAACTCACCCCAATCCATCATTCCATTATTCTTCATGGGTTCCTGGCAAACTGAGTGTAAAGTCAAAGTTTTCTCAACCTTACATTAGTGCAGAACATCTCTTCAGATTACCCAGGCTTTTACACAAACCTGGGCTTGATTTCTTGGGAAAGCAAGCAAACTGACAATTTTGTGTCAAACTGCATTCAGGAAGGAGGTCAGTGTCCATCAGAGCCCAGAAATCAGTGCCAAAACAGAGGCACAAAACCAACTGTTGTGCTTTGGGCAAAGGCCTCCACCCAGGAGTGATCCAAACTGTCCCAGAGGCATCAGCTTCACAAGTTAACATCACTGATAAAACAATGGGCTTTTGAGGATGCTCTTGGCTGGAGGACTTGCTGAATAATCCCTGGTCTGAACCTGGAGGCCACATTCTGGACTCATCAGGGATGCTGATGGGTAGGATTTAGGTCTGGTGTAAGAGATAACCAGGCACATCCTGGTTGTCTTCCAGGCAGCACACTGCTTGTCAGCCATCAGAGCACAATAAACTCAGCAGAAAAATAGGAAGAGTTAACAAAATAAACCTATAAAAACTCAGCTAATGGCTGAGTTTGAGTCTGGAGAGAAAGTGTGCAGGAAGGCAACCTGACACACCTTCCCCCACACTGCCTTCGCTGTACCTGGCAGAGCTCTGCCTCTCCAAGAGCCCCTCTCTGTGAGCTGCCTCCTGGGACTCACTGTCAGCCTGGGAAACCTTAAGTGATACAAGAGCAGCTCACCCAAGGGCAGAGCTGGTTATATCCCTCTGTGGAGGCTATGATTGGCACTGGAGCAGTCCCTGAGCATTCATCTCTGCAGTGGGTCAGTCATTCTAGGACACTGTCCTTGGGCTGCCCACCTACGCCCTCAGTGCAGGCACTGTCTAGTCCCCCCTTCCCATTTAGCCTGTACTTTTACAGACACAGGGAGTCTGTTTGTCCCAGAGACCCCCCAGGGGCTATTCAAGGATACGTTCAGACCATCATCCTCAGCTGTGTCTTGCCTTTGTGGTGCAGCTGTGATCACACATGCCCCATCCCTACACTGCTGGGGCGAGGGTTTTCTTTCCTGTTCATCCTGGATGTGCCACATCTCTGTTTTCGTCACTGAAATAGCTCCCATTATCACCCAGAGTAAGCGCCTGAGAGTCACTCTCATACTCATTCTCCCAGCATCCCTTTAAAGTTTCTCACAGTAGCCCAAGGACACACAGACAAGGAAATACAAGCAGGAATTCTGAGTCAGTGGCTGGTGCCCCAACCACCGGGCCAGCAAGAATAACTTGTGCTCTGACTTACGCAACTCATATTGTTGGGGGTGCAAGTCTGAGGATGTTCCATCAGCTGCCTTGCGCAGGGCTGGTTTTGTTTGACCCTCTGTGGGCCACTGAGTCCCACTTGAAGCAAATCTCATACTAGGTTATGTATTCCTTTCAGGTCAGTTATATATTTATTTTAGCTGACTCCTAATAAGATGCTTGGAATCGGTTGGTGTCATTCCTAATTAATAAGGTATCATTCATACACCTAGGAGAAAAATCCAGTTGCAACTGCTTGCAACTCATCACCAATTTAGTCCATGTATTTACCACCCAGGACAGTCACTCGTGGATCCCTGTACCCAGTTTTTGTCTGAGGCTCAATAGCAGCCATCACTACACCACGCTGTGCCAGAGCTCAGCCCCAGCACCCCCCAGTTACCCAGTCCAGGGGTCAGCTGGAGGCTGTTTTTGCCAGCAGCACCGTGGTTGTCTGAGTCCCACCCGCAGCCCCAGGCTCCACAGGATGTTTTCCAGTCCAGGTAGGAACGGAGCGATGCTGCGGCTGTGTCCCCTGGCCATGCTGCCCGTGCCAGCGGCTTTGAAGATCACACAGGGATTCCCCATGCAAAGGGTGAATTCCCAGCTGGCACCATACCCACCTCCACAGTTCCTTGGCACCCACAGAGCTGCAGAACAATTGTTTTGAACTCAAATTGCTTAAAATTAAGTTGGAAGTGATGACTGCTGGAGCATCCCCACTGTCTGCTCACGGGGGGTCCTGTGGATGACAGATGGAGAGGGAGCATAGGAATGGCTTTGACCATCCACTGAGCACCTGAGTGGGGTCTCTGGGAAAGGCAGAGGGATGCCTGGAGTCAGCCAAATCCTTACCAAAGCACAGTGCTGCTTGGCCTCAGGGAGGCATGGAGCAGCGATGATGCTTGTGCAAGAGCAAGATGCCTCCTCCACCCCCTTATGTGAGTGTTTGTGATTTTGCAGCAAGGTGGATAACCCACCACATCCCCACAGAGAGAACCACAGAAAATAAAAGGGAATTACACCGTCCTGCCACTTGCAGATAGCTATTTCATGTAGCTGTCCACAAGTGTCCATAGATGAAGCAGCCAGGGGTTTGGGAATGAGCCGGGTCGGCCAGGGAGTGCAGTGCCTGCTCCAACTCCTCTCCTTCTCCCTTCTTCCAGGAGTGCACCGTCCTTCCCAGACCTCAGACATCCCTGGTTTCTACCCCCTGCCCCCCGGTGGAGTCGGCCAGATCACGCCGTCGATGGGATGGTGAGTGAGGAGGGCTCGGCCCCGCAGCCCCGGCCCCGCTGGACGTGCGGGGCGGGGATGGGTCACTGAGCCAACCACTGCGGCTGCTCCCCGTGACCTCCACGGTGCTTTCCCCCAGCTTCACCCCTCCTGTGTGCTGTGCCAAGAGGGAGGAGAATTTAGCCCTGTCTTGGAGGTGGGGAGCAGACCCACGGAGAGGCTGAAGGTTTCGTTCTGGCTGAGGCATCCCTGGAGAGGGGTTACAACCTGCCCAGTTCAAAACTGCCTCCTGCTTTACATCTGTCTGTGTGGATTAGGGAACCCAGCGAGAGCTTCCTACACACCCCTCCTAATCACAGCAAAAGTCTCTCTTTGAGTAGCAGATATTTTTCTCCCTCACTGGACTTTTCAGCACAAACAGTGCTTTCCCTGAGCATGCCACCAGCACGGAGTAATCCTGTGGGATGCTCCATCTGCCAGGCCATGGTGTTTCTTGGGATCTGACATACAGGGAAAAAGTACATCCTGGCAGAGACCTGCCAGGAAGCAACCTCGGTACCCACAGCCTGGCCACAGCTCAGCCAGTTGGTAACCACTGCCCCAGCAGGCATGGCAAAGGAGAGACTATGAGCTGGAGCACTCCCAAAACGTGCCCCCTGCGTGGGCCAGCCCTGCGGAGCATCCTGCAGAGCAGAGCCTGTTGGTAAACCTGCCCCGGGGACACAAGTTAAAAATACACCAGTGTGTTCTCTGTGGTCATTGCCACTGGCTGTTGTCCCCGTGACCATGAGCACACCGAGAGAGCGGGTCTGGCAGGTGCTGCCATGTGGGCATCATCACTGCTCAGATTAATTTTTAATCCCCAGTGATGATGTAGGGACATGGCAGAGGCTGACAGGGAGACTGGTGGCTGTAGGTGGCAATTCAGGGTTGCTGGAATGAGGAGAGAGTGCAGAGCAGGTGATCACAGGGGCAGTGGCCAGATCCCCCCAGTGCCAGTAGATAAAACCCTGGCAAAGCCTGCTGGAGAACTCCAGGTACAAGAACACATTGCAAAGTGGGAAAGAGGAAGTTTCTTAAGGTACAAAGTAAAATGTTAGCTTTTTGCTTTGTTTTGTTTATTAATTTCATGTTCCAGATATTTAACCACAAGGAAACAGAGGATGAGGCCTTTGATACAGAGTCTGGCTTCAAAGAGATTACATTTTACCTTCTGTGCTAAATCTGCTACTCTTGGGTGATGATTTAACTCCTCATATGATGTGATTCATCCTCAGGAAAAACAAGGACTGTGGTGACTCTGCTGTAACATGAAAGAAATAGTTGGAGTGGGGAGAAAGGAGCCTGTTTGTCAAATGGAAGGTCGATTCCTGGGTTAGGGTGATGCTGTTCAGACAGCCCTGGGCACATGAAGTGAGAGCAATCTGGTTTTTTATGGAGGTTTTGTGGGGCAGTTGTGGTGGAGAGACCTTTCATGGCTGAGAGCTGCTCCAGCATCCGTGGGGTTTGGCATCCTCCTGCAGCCTCACCAGATGCCTTCATTAATGGCTAATAGAGCAGATATGGTAAAGCAACAAATGGCCTGACATACAGAGCGCATCACCTTGAGGCACATGTGTCTAATAGAGCTTTTGCTCATTCTTTTCCTTGCTTGAAATGTATGGGAAGAGCCCCAAACCCACTTGTGGAGTGCCCAGTCCTCAGCTGAGGCTCAGCACACCGCTGTGGGTGGGTGCAGAAGCACAGAAGCCCAGCAGGTTCATGGCAGCATCCCCCCCATGCCAGCTGCAGGCAGCGGGGGCCGTGTGCCAGGGGTGGATGTGCTGGGGAGGGTCATGCCAGGGGTGCATCCCAGAGAAGCTGTGGATGCCCCATCCCTGGAAATGTTCAAGGCCAGGTTGGATGGGGTCTTGAGCAACCTGGTCTAGAGGAAGGTGTCCCTGCCCATGACAGGGGATTCGAACTGGATGATCTTTAAGCTTCCTCCCAACCCAAACCATTACAGGATTCCATGGTTGTGCTGGTGCCACCAAGTCAGCTGCCAAGTCAGGGCAGCCACACACGGAAGCAACTTTTCCTCCACAAGCTGGCAGGCAGGAGCTGGGCAGAAACTGGTTTTGTTCTCACCGAGCACTTCAGGAGGAGGAACTGCAATCACTCTCTCTGTAATTAAGCTGGGATGACAGTCGGATAAAAGCCTCCGAGAGTCCAGTCAAGTGAGTTTTGCTTGTGGGAGCCTGGCAGTTAACACTGGCCAGGAACCTGCAAATCGTGTCACTCACCTGTGCCCGGGGCCGAGCACAGCGGTGCCATGGCAGCCTCTCCTCCACCATCCCACAGCCCTTTTTCTGAGCCACCCTCCCATCACCAGGTGATCCTCTGGAAAAAGGCTGAGAGAGCTGGGGTTGTTCAGCCTGGAGAAGTTTCCAGGGAGGCCTCGGAGCCCCTTCCCATACCTAAAAGGAGCTTATAAAAAAGAGGGAGAAGGACTTTTTATATGAGCAGATAGTGATGGGACAAGGGGGAACAGTTTTGAACTAAAAGAGGAAAGAGTTAGAGTAGATGTTTGGAAGAAGTTCTTACATAGAGGGTGGTGAGGCCCTGGCACAGGTTGCCCAGAGATATTGCAGCTGCCCCATCCCTGGAGGTGTTCATCGTCAGGCTGGACGGGGCTTGGAGCATCTGGATCTAGTGAAAGGTGTCCCTGCCCATGGCAGGAGCTTGGAATGAGATGAGCTTTAAAGTCTCTTCCAACCCAAATCAGTCTGTAATTCCATGATATGGGCTGTAATCATGCACTCCAACCATCAGGGACTGATTTTGCAGTTGCTTTAATTTGCATGTCAGAGGGACTTTGGATGAAGCTGCAAATGCCCAACTCCATTCCTATCCCAATATCCCAGCCTCTGGAGTAATACAGGTTGTGTCTGGATTAGCTCCAAGTGTTTTCTTGGCCCTGGGGCAGCCGCCTCCAACTTCAAAGGGTGTTTCAGTTTCCTGGTGCGCGGCAGCACTTGGCTGTTTGTTGGTGTGTTTATACCCACTGACATCTGAGGGGTGGGAGAGGGCTTCTGCCTGCCAGAGTGTAAACAGCCCCGGCTGCCTTTCCTACAGACAAATCCCGCAGATTTCGGTCAAGCCAAGACCGAAAGCAGCAGGAACAGGAGCCTCCTTCCTGCCCAGGGCAGCTCAGGGGCCTGACTGCTGCCCTGCTGTCATTATTCCTCTTCAGGACAGAAACTTGTCTTTAGCCCTGAAAAATCCCAGGCATCCAGGAGCTTGGTCCTTCACAGTGCACCACACTCAATGACAAAGGATTTTTTGTGGATTTTTCGTCATTAGAGTGAAAATAGCTGATCCTGGGTTTAGGTACATCTCTGTGCAGGCTGGCCAGAGGAGCATGAGCACCAGCACAGGTGTAACTACTCCATTGTGCCCCATCCCTGGAGGTGTTCATGGTCAGGTTCGACTGGGCTTGGAGCATCTGGATCTAGTGAAAGGTGTCCCTGCCCATGGCAGGAGCTTGGAATGAGATGAGCTTTAAGGCCCCTTCCAACCTAAACCATTCTGTAAATCTATGAACTCAGTTTCCATCTGCAATTTTAGGCTAGAAGCATCTTTTGGCAGGTTTGCAGAACAAGCCAAGGTATTTTTGAGCTATTTCCATATGAAAATGTGGGGGTTCCCTTGCTGGGAACAACAAGGAACTTCCTGCATAGTTATTTTACTATCTCAGAAATAATTTCCAGCCTCAGGTCTGATACATGCCTGGTCCCCAGTATGAAACAACTTTCAAAAGGAATGCAGGACTGAGCTTTTGGCTTGTTTAAAACTGATGGGCATCCTTAAAAGGATCTGCTGGGGAAATCAGAGCATTCCTGAAGCACAAGAGCAGGGTAGGTACTTTCTCTCCAGACTCCAGGAGTCTCCTGTGCTTGGGGCATCAGAGAGTCAGAGAGGAGATAAAGTTGGAAGGGACCACAGTGGGTCATCTGGTCCAACTTCCCTGCTCAAGCAGAGCACATGGCACAGGATTGCGTCCAGACAGTCCTGGGATATCTCCAGCAAGGGAGGCTCCACACCCTCTCTGGGCAGCCTGTTCCAGTGCTTGGTCACTGCACAGTAAGGAAGTTTTCCTCATATTTATCCTCGTGGTGCAGCTTCTTATGCACCACACAGAGAATCTGAGCAGGCTTTAGGTTTTTTTGGTCACACTGTGCTCTTTTGAGCAACTTCTTCTGTGCAACAGCAACATGTCCTGATTTTTCAGCACACCTCTGCATTTTGCATTGTTACCGGGTAAACTCAAAGCTGCAGCATTACTCAGTACCAGGGGCAGAAGGGGGTCAGAATTGGATCCAACCTTTGTAGGAAGGCCTGGGTTCTCTCAAAATAAAATCCAAATCCCACACAGCCCCTCAAGCCCAAGGGACACCGAGTGTCCCCCCAACCAGGGGCATCAGTGCTCTGAGTCCCCTTAGAAGAGGGTATCTTTAAGAAATACCACGTAGCTGTGGATACTTTATAGACTCTTTCTTCCTGATCCCAGGCAGAGCCAGTCTGTCTATCCGCTCCCGTCATGTGGATTTAGACAGCCGTATTCGTCAGCGCTTTCTGCTGGGGCTTCTTTCTCCAGGTGAGTATGAGCTGTGTGAGACAGGGCAGCTCAGCTGGTCCCGCAGCTTGCAGTTTGTGCAGTAGCAGCTTGCAGCAGACCACAGCTACCCAGGGACAGCCACGCACCCTCCCCGGGGCAGCCGTGGGAAGAGAAGGTGCTTTTAGGCAGTGTCTGGTCCAAAGGGTGCTCAGGGAAATATCGAGGATGAAGGATGCACAACAGTTGGGTTTTAATCAGCAGAACTCTAAAGAGAATCAGAAACTCCAGCCTTCAGCTCAGCATTGGGAGAATTGGGTGGAATCCATTGCTCAGGATTTCGCTCCGCGTCACTGACTCTAATCCCGAGTGCGTCCCTGCTGCCACCACCGCTTTGCTCTGCAGAGACGGATCTGGTTCAGTTGGTCTCAGCTTTAAAAGCAGGAGTGGGCAGTGATTTGGCACAAGTCAGTTCTGTGAGATATAAACACAGCTTCTGCCTTCGGGTGAGAAAATGCATCCCCTGTGGATGGGAATCACAGAGCCCAGCTCTTCCAGGCATGCTGCTGGGCAAAGCCCCCGTGGCTCCATAGGGATGCCAGGGCCACACCAGCTTTTGCTTCTGCTTCGTGTTGTCCTGAAGAGCTGTTAGTGGAGATTTCCCACAGGAAAACCGTGCAAACCCTTGCTCATGCAAGCCCTTAGCCATGCAGAAACCTGGATCCGTGCAACCCTCAATCCATGAAGCCCCTTAGCCCTGCAGAAGAGGGGAGGGAGTGCTGCCAGCCCTCCTTTCTCACAAGGCATCACCCTTGCACAGACTCGAAAGTGAAGGCAAGAGGAGCTAACGGTTCCCTGTGGAGCCCCAGCAGCTTCCCCAAGCTCCTGCCTGCAGGATTTTGGGGTGGATTTTGTAGCACTGCTGCCGCCGAGAAAGTACACCTGGTCAGATAAGGATCAGACTGTGCTGGTGGATTAAATTAAACAGCTTTTCTTTTCGTGCCAGCATATCTAATGAACAGTTCATCTCCCATGGGCAATTCTGCCATCTCAAGCTGCAGTCATAAAGTGGCAAGCTTGGCAAAGCTGACTCTGCTGGCTTTATCCTCCAAAACTCCGGAGAGAGCTAATGAAGCCTGAGAGCTAATGAGACCTCTCGTGATCTCAGCCCGTGTTGTGGAGAGCATTGCTTAGGCAAGGTGCACCTCCTAGAGTTGCAGTTGGGTTCATGTTCAGACTTAGTCTATTTCTGTTAAAAGAAAGGTGTGGGGTGGTCCTAATCTCTCCCATCCAAACCCCAGGTTGAGTTTGCTGTTCCTTTCTGCAGTGCTAATGAGATACTACAACACAGAGATCTGAGTAGCTGAAACTGCTGGGTGAAAGCACCCTTGATCTCAGCCAGGCTGGCTCCTGCTGCAGCCGGGTTCCCTCGCTGTGGCACCGGATCCTTTCCATCCACGTGCCCACAGCTTGACCAGCTGTGGCACAAGAGTGACCCAGAGGTGGTGGGCACTGCCTGCCCCCGCCAGCCTGGCAGCACCCGTGTGCTTTCCATGTCTTCTGCTTTCCGTCTGCTTCCGCCATGTCAGAGTGCGCTCCGAGAGACGCCGCCCCGGCTGCACGGCATCCGCAGCATCCCCGGCACGGCGCAGCCCTCCCGGCACGGCTCACCCACTCTCTGTTGCAGGTTCACTCACCCGCTGATGCTGGGCTCTGGCATGCACACCACCGGCATCCCGCACCCCGCCATCGTGCCCCACTCTGGCAAGCAAGAGATGGAGCACTACGACCGAAACATGTGAGTGGGAAGTGCTGGCTCAGCAGCACCAGCACCTCAACACCCATTTCATTTATCACTCTCAGTGCTCGTATGGGGGGAGGATGGAGGAACACTGAGCTCTGCGTCTGAGGAGCAAATCCCGGGCCCCCCACCTGCTTGTGCTGCTGGGTTGTTTTGGGGTCGAGTCTTCTGGTGGCTCTGATGCTGACAGCCCCTCCTTTTGTCCCACCAAGGAAACCTCAGCCAGAACCAAAGAGAGAGAAGGAAGCCAAGAAGCCCACTATTAAGAAGCCCCTGAACGCTTTCATGTTGTATATGAAAGAAATGCGGGCGAAAGTCATTGCCGAGTGCACCCTGAAAGAGAGTGCTGCCATCAACCAGATCTTGGGAAGGAGGGTAAGAGCTCATGGGGCCCAGTGTCATCACCTAATGCCACATCCCTGTCCCTTGCAGCTACTCTTAAGCACATAGCAATCATCTGCTTCAAATCTGGGTGCTCTCATCCCACAAAGGTAGGGGGCCAGATGTGCCCTGGGGTGGGGTGGGGTGGGCTGGGCTGGGAGGGGACAGCGGGGCCATGCTTCATTGCTGTTTGTCCTTGCAGTGGCACGCGCTGTCCCGGGAGGAACAAGCCAAGTACTACGAACTGGCTCGCAAGGCACGGCAGGTCC
>VZRQ01006824.1:1793079-1807889 GCA_013397975.1 Machaerirhynchus nigripectus | reverse complement strand
GAGTGCCGGGACCCTCCCGTTACTCACAGAGGCCTCTCTCCGCTGTTCCAGGAGGAAAAAGAAGTGCATTCGGTACCTACAAGGAGAAGGACGCTGTGCCAGCCCAGTTTCTTCCGATGGAAGTGCTATAGACTCCCCTCCATCCCCACCGGACGCACTCCGATGCATCCCCTCCGCCTTCCCGTCAGAGCAGCTCGCAGCCCCCGCCGACCCCCCGCACCGCGACCAGCCCCACCCCTGCNGCACCGCGACCAGCCCGACCCCTGCCCCGTGTCCGCACACCTCCCGCCCGCCTCCGGCCCCTCCAGACCCGGCGCCCGGCGCTCCTCGGCGCCCGCCGCGCCCCCCGCCTACAGCCGCGCCTCCTCGGGGACATAGTCCCTCGCCAGCCGCTGGCCACAGCGGGCACTCCGCTCGCCCACCTGGTTCCGCTGCCCCGGATGAGGACCAGAGGCCCAGCCAAATCCCCATCTCACTGTAAACCATGCAAAGTTTGGCGACACGATGACTTAAGGATGATGGAAAACTCACTTNGAGTGCCGGGACCCTCCCGTTACTCACAGAGGCCTCTCTCCGCTGTTCCAGGAGGAAAAAGAAGTGCATTCGGTACCTACAAGGAGAAGGACGCTGTGCCAGCCCAGTTTCTTCCGATGGAAGTGCTATAGACTCCCCTCCATCCCCACCGGACGCACTCCGATGCATCCCCTCCGCCTCCCCGTCAGAGCAGCTCCCAGCCCCCGCCGACCCCGCGCACCGCGACCAGCCCGACCCCTGCCCCGTGTCCGCACACCTCCCGCCCGCCTCCGGCCCCTCCAGACCCGGCGCCCGGCGCTCCTCGGCGCCCGCCGCGCCCCCCGCCTACAGCCGCGCCTCCTCGGGGACATAGTCCCTCGCCAGCCGCTGGCCACAGCGGGCACTCCGCTCGCCCACCTGGTTCCGCTGCCCCGGACGAGGACCAGAGGCCCAGCCAAATCCCCATCTCACTGTAAACCATGCAAAGTTTGGCGACACGATGACTTAAGGATGATGGAAAACTCACTTGGTTGGGGGTTTTTTGGAGGGGTGATAAAGATAGAAAAGCAATTTCAGAAAAAACCGTAAAAAATAAGTACTTGCCAAAATTTAAAGTGCTGATGAGTAAACAAACCTTTTGTCCCTGCCCTGTGATGCTTTTTTTGTTTGTTTGGGGTGTTTTTTTGGTTTCTTTTTTACTGCATTATCTCCAAGTGTGGCGGAGAGCAGAGCCACATCCCCAGCTTGCTGCTGTAGGTGGTAGGTGCTGTCAGTCTAACCCTGGCTTCCGCTCCCTGCCCTCGGAGCTGCTTGAAAAGTGTAGTCACTCACAGATCTCTCACAGCCGTTACACCACGGAGCTGGAAAAGCTGGAATAGGACCATTTTTAAAAGCCCTTATACCTGAAAAGTAAACGTAGCGATGCCGGTGTTCTGATCCGACCGGGTAAAAGAGAAACTAAGTATTTAAACCAATGAGGTGAATTTTTTTAACTTCTTGTTTGAGAACAGGAAGATGTTGTTTACAGGTAACAGGTCTCTGTGCAGACATGTCCCATTCCACGGTCGTACAGCACGGCAGAGGAAAAGGGAGCACCAGCCGGGCAAAGGAGCGCGGATCGGCCACTGGAAGCAGGGCTGATGGCTGCTCAGGGCATCGGTCAGATGCAGGGTCTGCCCTGCTGTTAGGAATTGTCCTCTGTAGATGTGGATGGTCAGAAATCCCACCAGACAGGCTGGGCAAAGCCTCAGAAATCAGTCTGTTGGTTTTGTAGGCTCTGATCGAGCTCTGCACCTCCACAGCGGTGAGCAGAGTAGGGTATATGGGGAGCCAGCAGCCACAGCAAGGCTGGCCAGTGTCCCAGGATCACACTAGCCCAGGGCTGAGGACCACGCTGGCCCAGCGCATCCTTTCTCGAAGCGGACGGGGGGAGATGTGAGCTCTCCCGTCCCGGAGCAGTGTGGCAGCAGAGCAGCACTCACTACCCTGCTCTGGGCTCTAGGCATCCGTCTGTACATGCCCTCGGCAAGATAAGAACCGTGTTTTCATGATTCAGTGTAGAACTTTTTAAAAAAACTTATTCTAGCTTTTTCTGACTCTCCCTCCACCCCAATGGAAATGCCAAATGTTAATGTATTCTTTTCAGCTTGAAAATGTTTACCAGTTTCTGGTATTGTATTTATATTTTGAGTTTGATAAACAAAAAACACTGTGGATGGATTATGATCTCCATGAACTGATGTAAATCCCAAATAATTCCAAATTCTGGATTTACTTCAGGTTTACAGTCTTCTCAGAGACCACAGTCTAGTGCAGTGCAGATTTTTTTTCCTGCTTGAAAGAAATATATTCCAGACTGCTGAAGAGAAAAATGACACCACACAGAGGTAGAGGGGGCACTATTTTCTTCGTACTTGATAGATGGGTTCTGGAGTACTGAATACAAATTATGTAGTAATATTATTGTAGAACTACAAGAAATTTAAGATGACCTTTATAATGTACAAAATATTTTTATATTTTTTTCTTAACACAAAAACATAAACCATAATTTTTTACATTGGATTAAACATAACTTTTTAACCAAGTTTATGCCTCAAAGATTTAAAATTAAAAAAAAAAAAAAAAAAAAAAAAAAAAAAAAAAGAAAAGCCAAGCCTAACTAGTCCGTAGAGCAGCTTTGGGTTTAGTCCCTTTATGTAGGTAGTTTTGCTTATAGTAGTGTAGATTTTTTATTTCTGGTTTTAGTTTAGGAGATCTGAACCTATTTCTTTATTCCTCTCCTGTGTAAATGTAACTTCAGAAGCACTGATAGAAAACTATGTGCACAAACCTGACAAGTTTGCAAAGAGTCATTTTGAAGTTTGAATCATTTTAACCCTTGGAGAAACAGCATTACCTGATCCACTGCCAACTGTACACTCGTGTACTGACTGCACTCAGAGGGTTAATTACATAGCACTAGATCAGTATGTAATCTGCTCATTTTAAATTATTTTAGCAAGCTTAGCCAACAGCATGTTCCAGTGCTGTACAGAGAAACTCAGTAGACTCTTGCCGGATCTGACATGGTCTCTTTAATCATTTGATTTTCAAACAAACAAAAAAAACAGCTTTAGAAAATGGCTGTGTCTCAGCTCCTGATTTGTCACTTTGAGACCCTCTGCTGTAAGGTGCTGTACAAGTGTCCCCTACTGGAAACACCACAGATGACAGACCAGCCACCACAGCCTGGTGTACCCCACACTGGGTGTAAGGCTGGTGTAAGTTAACACCCAACTGGTATTGCATGGTTGGATGACAGATGTAACTTAGCAGCAAAGCAAAGGCAGGTATAAAAGGAAAAGCAGATGTGTCTAAGTAACACCAGAGGAAATTTCAGGCTAAGTCCTGATCTGTATTAAATTGGCCGAGGCACCCAAACCAGCCCTCATTCATTTCACTGTCTGGGACTTTCACCCACTTATTTCAAGGCTCCTCTGGCCCCTCCAGGGTCTCGTGAGTCCCTGCCTCCACCAGCAAAATGCTCATCTGCATTACAGCCTCTTCTCACCACTGTTGTTCCAACTGATTCCTGCAAAAGCTCCTTAGTGACACCTAACACCCCCTCTCTCCGGGAGCCTTTCCCTGTGCCCTCGTGGCCCAGAAGCATTTTCACAGCCCCAGAGCTGGAGCAGTCACACCCACAGCCTTGTTCTGCCTGTGCTCTGCTCTGTACATACAGGTTTATGGCCAGACCTTAACCCTGTGCTTCCAGCTACTGCAGGATAAACTCAGAATATCCACTTGTGATATACTGCAGTCAGTTTATACTGGGGTAACTCAGAAAATGTCATTATTTTTATTCCAAAACACACAAAAAGATACCTTTAGGCTGCTCCTTTCCAAGACAACACAGCATGATCAACTTCTCTTCCATGGCCCCACAGCTGATAACCAATGCCAAAACAAGGTTACTCTTATTAATACCAAAAAAAGTGTCTTTAGAACTGCTATATGAAGTGTTGCTCTTTTGTGTTAATACTCTTTTTTAACAGAAGGAAGACTTTGCCCTTAAGTTTTTATCTCAACAGAATTTTTTTCTAGTTATTTTACAGCAGTTTTAACTCTTCCTGGAATACGTATTTGAATTCATGAAATTGGTCTGAATGCAGAAGTCATGGAAGTACCACTTCATTAAAACAAGTAAAACCACTGTATGGATGTAGCAGGGATAAATGTTTTGCAGCTGTACCCTCATTTGTCCAATGACTATCCATCATTTGTTATAATTTTTTTACTTCACTGAGTTTGTATTTTTTGGCTTTTATGTTCAAAGTATGTTTATAGCTTTATAAATAAAGTAATTGCCAGACTGGCTGTTCAAAAGAGGCCACTGGAAGTTATAATGCTATCAAACTCTCAAATAACTATTTCTTAGCATTCAAGAGGATTCGTGCTTGCTTTTCTTTTTTCCCTTCAGCATTTGTATATTTCAGTAGTTTTTAGAATAACTGCCAATAACCTTCAATGGGCAAGATTGAAATAGTAAGCAAAGGGTAAGAAGAAAATATTTTTTCTACAATTCCTACTGACACCCAGCCTTCCCTCTCCCTACCCCCACACTTAATCCCTTTATCCAAGAGAAGCCTAATCCCTGATCATGCACTGACTTTAAAAAAAAAAAAAAAACAGTTAGGGAAGCACCATACAAGTTAAACAGCAACAGAAAGTTTAACAGAGGGCAATCAGTCTCTCCTGCTTTCTGGGATTTCAGAGTACAGAGCCAATGCCTGTTACAGTAGCAAGGAGAGCAGGTTCAGCAGAAGCAGGGAACACAGGCAGCAGCCACATGACAGCCCAAAGTCTCAGCATCTCCCCAGTGTCCTTCTCTACAGATGAGCACTAGTATTACTGGAATGGGTAAGACAACTGAGAGATTCAAAAACAAAGTCTTTTCCTGCTGACATCCCTGCCAGGCAGCTACAGAATTTGAATCTGGCTGAAGTCTGAGTCAGTGCTACAGGGGAATTTCAATTACAGAAAGTAAGTGGTACACAATCCTACCAACCAAGACTACTGAGAGTATTACAGATCTGCCAAAGCTACACAATGCCTTAAGCACACAGACCAGCCCTACCCTACACCTCCACAGGTGCTTCAGTGCCAACAACCAAGTGTCACAACCCGAGGCTTCAGCAGAGGCTCCACCACTGCACCTTTGACCAGAACAGGTCAGGCTTTGGGCCATGTGCTCTCACAATTACCAAGTTTTATCCCAGGTGTGGTTATGCAGGCATAGCACAGTTGGAGCAGTGCAATGAGGAAGATAAAACTGTCTTTGTCTCTCCCTCCCCCTACTGCACCATGAGGCATCGTGCAAGGTGGTGGCTGCTGACAAACATTGACACTGGGCTCATGACAAGCACCCAAAGGAATTTACACAGGCTGCTGCCACCAAACACAATTACACCAGGCTTCTGTATTAGCCACAGCACTCTGAGGGGAACAAGTGTACTCTGGAACACTGCACACAGATTTCCTTCTTGTAAGAGTCCAGCATAAGCTGAATATGAACTACAAACAGCCACAGAAATGACATGAGATTTTCCTCTAGTAGCACTTTTAAACTGAGGTGCATTGTTTGCAATACAGGCTGCTGGAGAGGCTTCAGCATGTCCAAGTGTAGCAGTGGACTATTTTATGGCCAATGACAAGGTCTAATACACCCACATAATGCACACCCACACAAAGGCAAGCCCTGCAACCTCCTGAGTAAGCAGATGTGAGGAGCAGCTGTACCTAAAGCATGGGTTTGAATGCTGCTTTAGAGCAAATTCTGAGTGCTTTCATAATGGTTACATCCAAAACTTAGGTAACCTTGGCAAGCCATCAAAAAATCTCTCTGGATATTTAACCATCACCCAACTTCATTTGAAAGTTGCCCAGTGTGTCTGACTAGTACCCTGCATTACTCATTTAAAACTTTACATCTATTTCAATTAACCACTGCCTCAGTGCTATTATTTCTACACTCAATAAGTGACAGTAAAATTGTCTAGTTCCAAATAACTAGAACCATTTGCAAACAAAAGTTTAAAAGCCCTTTATTAATTCAGAAGTGAAACACCAATATTTCAAGTGAGATAGGTATGTTTATTAAGGTTTATTCTACTCTAAGGTTTATACAGAGAATGGAATGCAATACAAGCTAAGAGCACACCTCAAAGATCTACCACACAACCATCCCCTACTCCCTATAAGGGAACTGTAAAAAAAAAAAAAAAAAAAAAAAAAAAACCAGTTACTGTTTAACTAGTTGCAAGTGGCTTTGTCCAAAGAAGTTAAGCTTGATATTGCATTAGCTTTGTTTGCAATAATTAAGTCTCTACAAGCTGAAGTATCACATACAGAGGCATAAGATTTCCTGTGGACACATGAAACCATGTTTTCAAGAGCTACATCACAAGGGTCTTTAAAACTGCCTAAAAACCAGCCACTAATGGCATGCACAGGTCAATAATATTAACTTTGGTAAAGTCAGTAATTTTTGGTCAAATCTGGATTCCACTTTAAACAGTAACATGTATAAAAACACACCCATCGTGTGCATAAAGCAACACACTTTATTTGCTATCACCTAGAGGCAGGTCTTCAAGACATGGCTGAAGAATTCAAATTTAACTGTCAGGAGCTTGTTTAGTTCTAAATCACATTTTCACTAGTCTATAAGGCAAGACTAAAAGGACAAGAAAGTGGTCAAATATTTAATTTTTTTTTAAATGCAGGACAAGAACCATCTTGAAAATTACGTAGCTTTAAGTAACACTAATTTTTTTCCACAATGTTTTTGTAAGAAATCCAGTAACTTTTATCTAGCTCCCCAAGACACATTCTGGTTTGTTTTTCTTTGTGAAGTTATCAATACCCTGTAAATACAAGTGTTCTGCTCTTCTTGAAGAAGTCATGGATGTTTTTATTTACAACAGAGTCAATCCTTAGCACTATAACTGGACTTCAACAATTTAAAAGTGTAATGAAAATGATAACCCTTAAGTGCTACTTCCCATACAGAATCCACACTTAGCTCAGTTTTATTCATTGCAAAGTAAAAAGACATCCAATTACACTAGTAAAAACTCAAGATTTAGATCTGTACTCAAAAAAACACTACACATGCAAAGGGAACAATATCCTGCTAACACAACTTCATTTGCTGCTGCATTTGTCTAATATTAACAATTATGAACAGGGCAGTGCAACTAGTATTTGGAACAATCCTTACAGTGTTCGAGTGTCAGGCACAATACTTCATTTCTCTTCACACCACTGGTTCTCCTTACGTACCTGAAAGAGCAGTTTAACTGTTAGTATGCTGCAGTGAAATTCTAAGCCTTGGCTGTAAATACCTATAAGCATTCAGGACTATTTACTGCAGGGAGACAAACGAAGCAGCTTTAATTTTTCACACAGGTTTTGCAATTGTAAAAGTCAGTCTTCCAAACTGGCCTGTTCATCAATATAAGCCAGGTTTTTCATGCCTAGGTTTGATCAAATCTGAAATTTTCTGACCAAGTAACCAAATGGATTGTCTTAAGTCTAAGTTGTTTGTTTCATGACATAGCATTGAAAAGATACCCAAGTCTACAACTCATTGCCTTGTATAGAAATCAGGCATCTTGTTCTGCTTTTCCCAACTCTACCATTTTGCAGTTAGTTTATTGGCCACATTTTAAGATCAGTGAGTTTGTTATTTAGAGAACCCAGCCTTACCTTTCCAGCCACATGCAGCAATACATCTTCAGCATTTCTACTACAGCGCCAAGCCAGCAAACTAAGGCTGCCACAATCAATCCTACATGCTTTCCTGCTAGACAGGTTGGAGCTAGAAAAATCAATACACTTTGTTTTGACCTTTTCAGGTAATGAGCTGCAAGTGTAGTAGACACCAAAAAGTCTTCTACTAGTAGCAGCCCAATTATGAGGAGCTGATGCATTAGTTTACTTTTACTGGTAACAAGTCTGTTGGATCACAAATTAAGTTATGAAGCACCACATAGTAATTCAGCACGAACAGCCAGCTAAATCCTAAGTAAATCCAGGTCAAGTACCTGTGCTTCCTCCTCTTCAGTGAAGTCGTTCTTAATATTGAATGTCTTGCGAATCTCTTCTGGAGTTTTCCCCTTGATCATGTTTGCCACTGTCTTGCATGTGACATCCAGCAAACCTTTGATGTCCAAGTAATTTGCAGCCTGTAAAAGGGCATTCAGATTTAAAGCCTCCATATCAATATTGTGCCTCTGTAGATGCACTACCAAAGTTAAGCTTACACTGAAATTGTAGAATATTGTATGCAAACAGATCATCTCCACTTTGAGAAGCTTCTAGCTAGAACCTTCAAGGGACAGTACCTAGAACTTGCTTGCCAAGCAGAAGGGAGTCATTTGTACCATGAAAAACACTCTTCCTGCTTCTCCTTTTACAAAGAGCTTTCAGAAGTCTGCAAACATCCAAGATCTTCAGTGTTGCAGTACTGTTAACTAGCCAAGGCAGCTAATGTTGGCTCACAGGTCCATACAAAGTACAAATTTTCACAGTTAAGGTTAAGATTTTTATCTTTATGAAAGATCTCCAGAATTCCATAATTAGTCTCAAGAGCCACAAGAATAAAAGACAGTGATATTTAGAAAAGTATATTAATTGATGAGTGAGTATAGATTAATGCCAGCATTAGGCTAACAAGCATTCCAACATCCTCAGCGATTTCAGCCAATATTTACCAGAACCACCTGCCCTCCCCAATCCCCCCTTCCAATGAAGAAGTAACTCAAGAAGCATAAAGGCTTTGTTTCTCAAGTGCATAGCAGATCTTCACAGGCACAGCCTTTGCACTTCTTGAGGATACTCACCAGGATAAGTTCAAAAAGTGTTCCTTGGTCTACTTTCAGAAACTCTTGATCCCACACAGGGATGTCATCTGTTCTCTTTTCTTTGTTCTCATCATCCTCAGGAGGAGGTGGATCATCCTTGTGATGGGTGCACCACTGAATCACCTAATTATGGTTTTGATAATAAAGTTTTATCCAAGTGATTCTCCCATTAAACTCCAACTAAAGCTTAACTTCATTTTGGAAGAAATTTACCTTTTTCTCTAGATTTATATTAAAATCCTGTATGAACATGCTCAAATCCCCAATATCTTATTTTAGAACAATTGCTCCCCAATCCCAGAATACAACAACTTTCAGGAATCCCACCTGAGTTAGTAGCATGTTAATTACCTAATCTTAAAAGCCAGCTGCTGGTGCTATGAAGTTATTAGTCCCTGTGCTAACACACATGGGCTGTAGAAAGAAAACCTAAACCTCATTTTGCTGTATTTAATCTGTTTGCAGAAACATTTTGTTTTAAGCAGACCACTACACAGGGGAAGAGTGCAGTGGTAATAGCTACCAGCAGGTCACGTTACCCCAGTACAAAGTTCAGCCAGCAAGTTTGCCATTAGTGTTGGTTCAGGTTTTGTATTGTTTTTTTAGTTTGGAAACACACAGTCTCATGACCCAGAGAAATAAAAGGAGCAGGGATCTACTGCAAGCAAAATCCTGTTCCATTTCACCAACCCAAGAGACTTCAGACGTTTAAGTTAGTTATGTGTCTGTTCACTAGGAAACAATTCCTAACCCTGTGTTTACCCCAAAAGTTTACCCCTGTGTTTACCCCAAAGTCACAATAGTTAGGTGCTTATTTTGGCACAGATCTTTCTACTGGAAAGCAAAAAGAATCTTGGACACCACACTACTACACTTTTCCCCTTGACCCAAAGACCATGGTCTATTAATTAATTTAATACTACCAAGTGCACACAGTGTCTCTTAAGCACTGTCAGGGCCACCCAGACATAGTGACTGCCACTGCCAGTCACTCTCACCACTCCCTGTCTGTTAATCCTTTCTCCAAACACTTGCATCTCATGAACAGCCACCTCAGTTTACAGAATCCAGTTAAAATCAGTGCTTTAACACCATGAATTGCCAGTGTGCACAGATGCCCAGCACCACTTCAGCATCTCAGGACGCCTGTCTGGCCTCCAGCTGCTGTTCCAGATTACCCCTGTATGTCCTCTGCCACTACCCGCCTGCCAGCCTCAGCCCAAATGCCCGTGTTCATGCACCTTGACTTGGTTAAGCTTGTAGTACATAATTTTTTTTAACTAATAGTTCATAATACCCAACTCCAAGATGAATTTCACATTTTTTTACTGCCATGCAGGACAACCATATTCATCATCTTACCTTTTTTAAGATGGCTGCATTAACATTTGGAAGAGGGACTGGGTCATCATCACCTTCATCATCCATTCCCAAATCTAAAAATGGAAAGATGACTGAGCAATTGGCAGACAAAACCATTTACTGAACTGGGATGCTTCATCTATTCTTCACTATTTTGACAACACTGAGGCTGAATGATCGGTAACAAAGGACCTCTAAACTGTAAAGTCAGGAGCTTTTGGAAGGCTTTGTGGAGCTATGGCTGCATTATACATCCTAGGTTGTACCAAGTTGAGGCTAAGTGGCTGATAAGGCTGCCTCATCAAATGAGAGCATATACAAACCATCAGCTAAGCACTCACTTGCTAGTTCAGTGTTCTGGGAATGAGGGGATGCTGAACAATCTGACAAACACTTGTGTATTTTTACCGCTTACACGGTTTCAACCCACAAGTTCTAACTGAGGGTTCCCATTCCATTTATGATTACATAAGAATTCAAATCTAGTGTGGTAAATAGACACATCTTGTCCTCTGCATAAGCAGGAAATACTGTAGCCACAGAGGTGCTGCTCTCTGGCTCTGAATCACTTGTACAGATCCTGTACCAGCTGAAGAAGTTAGCATGGTAAGACAGCAGCACAAATGCTTCCATCAAAAAAGCATTTATAAAGCATGCTTCCAACACTGTGTTTTTTAAAAGCTTGTCAGCATGCTCCAGACAGATTTGGATTAGTCCCCTTGATATGATCAAGGAATCAAAGTAAAAATTAGGAGAAAAATATAATTAAAGTGTCAACTTGATACACAGAATACCACATTAGCCATCTTTGATTAGAGAATGTGCTTTTTTTATTACCCAAATGCCAACAGTTGGATGACACCCTAGATGTCAAACACATCTTGTCATTAATCATGTAACTGAATAACTATGCAGACCATCACTCATTACATGCACAGATGAGCCAATTCTACATCACCACGGAACTTAATTTTTAAGAACATATGACCATCATCACTCACCAAATTTGTACATGATAAAAACCACGTACTTCTGTATTTAGGCAAGTCCGCTACTGTTGTTATCAGTAGGCTATTAATTAACACTACTTGTTTGTTTGAAATCACTCCAAAGATTCAGAACTGAAACACTGTCATTAAAAGACACAGAAATAATTCAAGCAATATCTCAAGTTTAGCCAACTCTGCTTGACTTGTCACCATCACCTCTGAACCAGCAATTTCATCCATTAGCAGAAAATTGATGTTTCACTGGTGGTTCCATGGTGCTCAGTAGAACCCAACTTTTCAGCTCCTCCCCTCTCAGCTGCAGCACCAAACACACAAAATATTAACTGATGCTCAGCCACCTGCACTGAAAATGCATTTCACCTGTACTAGGAGACTGGTTCTCTCCCAGGTTAGAAAGAGGCAAGTTTATGGTGCCCAGCTTACACACTTCCCATGAATAACTTCCCTCCATCTCCAGCTGAGTGTCATTAAACACCAGCAGCGACATAGCTCCTGCAGGAGAAAACTGAGAATTGTGCACCCTAATGCATTCCATTTCCTGTTTGTGTTGCCAGCCATGTTCAACAGCATCTTATTAACAGAAGTGTTCAATGCCTGACATAATTCAACCTTATTTTCAGTGTTCTTCCAAGGTGTCACAACCAAAGATTTACATCCAAGAGCATAATACTAACTACATCTACAGAAATAATTGTTTCTAAGTTAATTCATGAATACATCCAAAAACTAGAAAAAACCACCAGTAAACAATGAGGATTTGCACTAGAGGGATTAGACAGTTTGCTCTGTATCCCAGCCATCTGGCAGATTTCCCCTCCCCCACCACAAATTCTTTTGTTTCAAATTTATGTCAGCAGGAGATCAGATCTAAGTATTTATCCCAAATAATTTAACAGCATTCACAAGCTCACAATACAGGTTTCACTTCAGCTCTTTATTGCATTGATTTAGTATCTCCCATTCCATACAAGTGATATTTACATTCTAAGACTGGTTTGTGTGATTAAATAAACTGAAGTTTTAAATATTATTAATGTTCTGTTTGCTTAACTCTCACAAAACTGAAGCAGACTGTAGGCAAGGCAGTGGGCCGCTTGTATTTGACTGGCCTCCCTGCAAGCACTCTTAACGAGGGCTTTTTACAAGAGCACATCCACCCTTCACAGTTTCAGCTACAACAGCAGGAGTTCCAGCTGTTCTGGCAGGAGACAGCAAGCTGCTCCACAGACCTGGGAATCCTTTTTCAGCAGAGTACCAGCTTGTCTCCTCTGGTCACAATTCCTGTCCAAGAGGCTTCCTCAGGGTCTCACACTCTTACCTTCCAGCATAGTCTTTATAGTCACAGACTGTTTTGCAATTTCCACATCAACTTCAAAGATTTCTCCATCTGAACTCTGCAGTTTAATTGAAGGCATCTACAAGAGAAGGACAGTTATTTCCACACACTATTCAGCAGATGTTAGAAGCTCAGCTGACTCAAAGATGTGCATCACCTTTACTGCTGAAATTGTTTCAGTTAACAGTGCTTGTATTTTTTTTCAGTACAACACTAGAGCTATCTTTCTCTTGAAATAATTTTCAACACTTCCAAAGCACTACTTGCCTTCAAATCCAAACAACTGGTACTCACTTTGACTGCTCAAATGATGTCAGATCTCAAAAGCAGTTTTCAAATGATAGCCTCTGGAACAGAATCATAACATTGAGGTTGGAAGGAATTCCCCCAGACAGAGTCTAGTCCAGCTTGTTCCAAAAAGTTAAACAGACCAGGTTACTCGGGATCAAAGGCTTTCCTCTAAAAAAGTGTTTGGTTTTCCAAAGAGATTAAAAAGCAATAAACTCCTACAAGGAAGGCCTTCAGCACTCACTACTGCTCTTGCAAAGCAGGAAGTAAGACCACTACTTTCTTAGCATCTGAGATGACCATGCATTTTAACAAAGTTTCTCAAATAAACTGCAGTAAGACCTATAATAGAGATGCAGCAGGCTTGAAAGACATCATTAGCAGAAACACAATCAAATTTTACACGAAAGTATATTTCCAGATATGTAACAACTCAAACCCAGAAGTAAAGCACATGACACAGCAGCCAGGAGATTACAGCTTCTGTCTGAAACTACACATGCAGACTGGGGGGGTTATCACTGCACTTGAACCAGCCAAAGGACACTATAAACACAACTGTCTGGCCATGTAAGTTTTATAAATTTCTTCTCAACCAGTTAGTAGGATGTGTTGTAACCATTCAAAATATTTGTTAGCAGAAAACAATTGCAACAGTTTCGGTTTTTTTTTGTCCTCAAGTTACCTGCTTCAAGATCACTGAAGCATATGTTTGCACAGCCTGCAACTACTTTGAACACCTCTAGGAACAAAGAATTTCAATTCACTTTCAATTAATTTTCAAATGTTCTTCCCCCACCAAAGTTAAAAGCTTCATGCACTAGCTCCTCACAGTAGCACTTGAGCTATTAACAGTTAATTAGTTGGACCACTTGCAGCAAACTTGCATTACCTCTTTCTGAAAGTTCATCAGTGTAGTGTGGCTGAGCCTGACAGCCCTGTGCAAACCCAGGCCAAAGGAGGCTCGGCCAACACGAGTTATTAAGCAGCTCACACCAGCCCTGAGTCCTCATTGCTTTAATTTCCATTTGGCAGTGAGCAGCCAGTTAATGTTTACACAGCAATGTAACCCTATATGACAGTGCTACTTCTAATTAAGATTGGTGTTCTGGAGGGACACAGTCATTATTGTTCCAAAAGTACAAGTATATATATTACACACAAAACCAAAATCTGGATTAAAGCACAGTTCTGGGTTAGCCGTTTGAACGGTGCTCTGGGAAAAAAGTGCTGTAGGCACACATTTTAAATTTAATGCATCTGTTCTTGCAGTGACTGCCTAGGAGCACTCCAGAACAAACCCAGCTCCATCGCCAGCCTCCCTCTGCCTGGGCTTACATAATGCTGCACAGCAGAGCCGGCCAGGCAGGGATGCTGCCTTAGCCAGGGCAGCCCCTGCTACGATATTTCCCTCCTATCACCCAAACCCGCTTCTAACAAGACCTTTAGCTGTCGCTGAGGGTCTGAAACAGGTAGAATGAAGTTAAATTACTGCCTTATCACTGACAACACATCAGAATTTCATCCAAATTTCATTATTTTTTACACCACACAACACCGTTTCCTAGAAAATAGGGGGCGAAAAAAGTAATTTTTAGCAAGCTGCAGTACAGCACTGGCAGGTGACAGACCCTGGGCAGCAGCACTACTGGGTGACTAAGCAAAGCTTTATTCGACAACAGCCCAACAGGCTGAGAGCCGGGCAGAAGCCAAACCTGAATTACAGCGATAATTTACATGTCTAAGCCTGAAATGCCGAGCTCAGCCACCTACAGCTGCGCCTCCCAGCGCCATTCCGGATGGATGCCCGCTGCTTCCCCCTCGCCTCCCGCGTCAGCGCCGGTAACCAGGAGCTGGGCAACGAACTCGCACCTGGAGGCGCGGCCGCTCCGG
>VZRQ01006824.1:1767270-1792476 GCA_013397975.1 Machaerirhynchus nigripectus | reverse complement strand
AGGCGCCGCCGCGGGCCCGGCCCGGCCGCCGTGAGAGGGGAGCGGGCCGTGTGGGGTCCGGGCTCGGGGCCCCCTGAGGGCAGCGCGGGGCTCCCGTGACTTCGCTCTCCCGCGGAGGGCGCCGGTGCGGCCTGTGGTGTCCGGGGGCTGGCTCGCTGCGCTCCAGCGACCCGCGGGCCCGGCTGGCGGGTCGTGTAGTGAAATCGGTCATTCAGGGTAACCCGGGCTCGCCCCAGAACGCCCACGGTGCGGGTTTTCCTTCACGGGGAGAAAGGCCGAGGCCCAGGGGTTAGCGGGGCAAGGCTGCGAGTATCTGTGGAAGCTTCCCGCGGGTAAACATGGTGAAACCCCATCGTCAGGGGCTGCTCCAGCGGCGGAAGACATTTTAGCCGAAAAGCAACATTGAACAACCGGCTAGTTTAAAATTGTTCCAACAACAGACAGCCTTCCTCAAGTGGAAATACGTGCGGGGCCTTTCATGGAGCCAGAAATGGATTTAGCTCTGAGTGGTGCTCATAGAACATCTGCCCTAGATCCCGCCAGGAATTCCAGGCAGCTCCAGCTCAGCCCTTTAAAGCATCTCCAGACACCAGCTGTGCAAAGAGCCCCTGGGCCGAGGAGCAGAGCAGAGCTGGGCACCCAAACACAGCCCAGGCTTTTGTGTTAGCACAGCTTTACCTGAGCACTGTGCCCAGCACAGTGACAGGGTGACAGCTGACAGGGTGACAGCTGAAAGGTAACCAGCATGTGCTAGAAAGCGACCGGTACTGGGTCTTCAAAAAAAAAGAAGGAGATGTGAAAGGTTGTGCTTTGTGAGGAAGGGCAGGGTATGAACCCTCACGTCGCCGCGAGGTGTCCAGAACAGTGTTGGGCTGTCACAGCACACGCTCTGTGCTCTGCTGCTGAGCCCAGTTTTGCATCAGCTCTCCATGACAAGTAGGGAAGATATTTCCACAGTGACAACACAGGATTCTGACAATTTACTTAATTCCAATCTTAAATGTTGTAAGAGCAAAAAAGTGTGTTTTTACATCACTCCAATGCAAACACAGCCAGGGTGCCTGTAAGCACACTGATACCTGCAACAGCACCACACTGCAGAGTCCAGCATCATTTATATCCTCAGGCAGCACCAGGGGAGGTTCAGGTTGGACATCAGCAAGGATTTCTACCCCGAAAGGGTTGTCAAGCATTGGCGTGGTGGTGGAGTCACCATCCCTGGAGGTGTTCAAGAAACAACTGGACGTAGCACTGAGTGCTCTGCTCTGGTTGACAAGGTTGTGATCCGTTGAGGGTTGGACTTTGTGATCTTGGAGATGTTTTCCATCTTAATGATTCTGTCATAAGTCACAGGTTTCCCTTCCCTTGGGGTCCCTGAGAGTCTCAGGCTGTACACCCCACACCTTATTGAACAAATGACAGCCAAACCCACTGGAAAATATCTTCTAACACAAAGAATTTTCCTAGGATTCAGAATTTCTTAGTTCAGAATCTTGTTTAGCTCAGTTCAGTAGCCAGGCCAATGAAGTGTCAAGTATTCCTTACTCCCTTCCCTCCTTTGCTCCCTTCCCTTCCATCTTAGAGTAGACATAGAATCAGAACGTTAAGGGTTGGAAGGGACTTTAAAGCTCATCTGGTCCCACCTATCCTGCCATGGGCAGGGACACCTTCCACTCGATCAGGTTGCTCAGGGCCCTGTCCAACCTGGCCTTGGACACTTCCAGGGGTTGGGCAGCCACAGTTTCTCTGGGCAACCTGTGCCAGTATTTTTTTCACATAACAAGTGAGACTACAATTAGAGAAGCATTTAATATTAAATACACCTTGTTGGTTGGGGCTGATTCGCTGGAGAGATGGAAGACTCAAATAGATTCTCAGCCAGGAAGGACCTCCTAGAGCTCAGCTGATAGCCAGGCTGTTCTACATCAGAGCATAACACTTAGAACAGGCTTCTCTATAAAATTTCAAAAAACTGCTGGAGACCACTGCCTGACTTGGGAAGCTTGTTCCATGGGCTTTAGGATGCTGAGCAGCTTGTTAGAACAGACTTGAATACGACTCTGAGCAACCTGATCTGACTTTGCAGGTGGATCCAGGTTGCCTCTGTGGTCCCTTCCAGCCTGGGTTACCGTGTGCTTCCATAACGTGCTCCCGCGCAACTCTTCCTAACAGCTGATTGAGCAGCCAGGGGGGCCAGGTGATGCTTGGTAGCAGACTTGGACACTAAGTAACTAACTAGAAGTTCCTCAAAGATCCTGGTATTGATAACCGCATAAGCTCTTTATTCACCATTTAATGGGACCTAATTTTCATTTTTAATTTATATGTATCTCAGAGTATGAAGCGTCCAAACTACATCTAACGTGACTTTTTGATTGTACCAGCATTGCATTTACCTCTTTCTTCCTCAATCACTCTATCTCATATTCCAGTGCTGAGAACCACATTCAGTGCACTAAAAACCACTGCCTTTATTTTCCTTATTATTTTTTATTTATATTAAAACTCCTTGGTTTAGAGAATCAGACAATAACAGAAGGTGGCATGTGGAAAACATATCTACAAATTCTAAATCCCCTTTCCCAATGTTGCCAGAGACCAAGGTTTCTGATTTGGCTCATGACCAGCAAGCACAAGCTCACAGACTGCAAATCAGGCTCAGCAAAGGGGGGATGGGGTTTGGTCTCAACACAAGACAAATCTAATGGAATCTAGAAACAGGCAGAAAGCTAAATTCCATGCTTAATTATAGTTGTGGATAAATTTAATTCAAAATTATACTACTGATGAGCTTTATACTTAGTACAGCTCTCTACAGCTTTCCAAAGGAGAAAATTCTGTCCTCAGCAGACTTTGAATTCTACTGTTGAATCAGAAGTCTGGGAAAGTTAAAACAGCAAAAACACCCCACACCCCAAAAAGAGGCAGATGGCTGTCATAGATATGCCATAATCACACGACAGCACCTCCCACTGTGCCCTACATATCGTACAATGAGCCTCCCCAGCCACTCCAGATGCTTCCCGTTATCTGTTGCGAAAAAGCAGCTGCTGCGGCTGCGATAGCCAAAGTCCTGTGAGTCAGTCGGTATTAATGGCACAAAACCCCTATCCTTGGCTTAAGCTGTGAGGCAAAGAACAAGATTGCTTAAAAAAAGGGGTGGCCCAATTTAAATTGTTCTGCACATAGGTAATGATTGCACTGCAAATAATCCTAAAGCTGAGCATTGTTTCCCTGAGTGCAGAGAATCACACCATGTGTCAGCCACGGGTAAATTACAATTAAGGGCCTTTTACACTGAGAACATGGAGGAGGAAGGGAGCAGCTTAACACCAAAGCAAATACCTGAAAAGACTGGAGCAACTGAGCTTGATTTAATGCGTAATCAGATCCAGAAGAGCTCTGACCTACATACTCACAGCATCCCTGGGCTGCAGGCACAGCCAGTTGAGCAGCCATGCAGCTGCAGGGGAAGAGGGTTTAACACGCTGAACGTGAGGGAGCAGCTGCCTGGAGACAGCCCTGCATCTGCTCCACAGCCTCAGATTCCCTTCCTGGGTGGTTCTCTCAGGCAAAAATTACTGTGCCCCCCACTCTTCAGAGCACCTCACATTCCACTTTGACAGAGAAATAGGATTTTTTTTTAGCTGCTGGTGTTGATTTAGAGACTATGGAGATAACACACTGATTATTTTTCAATACGAATGGGATGTGGGATTGTCAAAGTCTAATGACAATCAGGCTTGAAAGAGCTCAGCTTTGCTCCATCGACAAGTTGGAACAAGCCACAGAACTCATCCTGGATTCACTGAACCAGGGAGAGCAAGTCAGGGAGAGAGCCAGGTATGACCATGGAATCTGAAAAAAACCCTAATGTACATGGAGGGGAGAATGAGACTTGCTGCAAAAATCGTCATTTTTTTTCAGGAATACGAAAGATGAGGAATGTTTTTTTTAAAGCAAGCAGCCACATCAAGTTTGAAAAGAATTGAACTGACTGGTTCAGAAAACATCAGAATTATTCATGTGAGAGAGATGGTATAAAGACACTGCTGAGCTTAAAGGCCTGGGCCACTGTTGTTTAAAGCAGTCTGGGAACAATGCAGCATCAGAAGAGGAAAATTCTTGTTCTCAGTACAACTCTGAAAAAGCTAATTATGTGAAAAGCTAATTATTGCATTTCTATTTAATCAAAACTTGTATTAAAGCAGCATCCTTGAGAAGGTGTCACTTTTCATACAAGTTGTACCCCAGCAATGCAAAATGGTGGGGTGGCAGAGCCCAGCACTGGGTGAGGGTCCAGGTCACACAATCAGAGAATCCTAGAATGGTTTGGGTTGGCAGGGACCTTAAAGCTCATCCAGTTCCAACCCTCTGCTGTGGACTAGACCATGTTGCTCAGGGCCCCATCCAACCTGGCCATGAACACTTCCAGGGATGGGGCAGCTGCAATGTCTCTGGGTAACCTGTGCCAGGGCCTCACCACCCTCACAGGCAAGAATTTCTTCCTAAAATCCAATCTAATCCTGCCCTCTGTCAGTTTAAAGCCATTCCCCCTTGTCCTGTCATTCCAGGCCCTTGTCCCAAGTCCCTCTCCAGTTCTTTCGTAGCCCTTTTAGGCACTGGAAGGGGTTCTCAGGTCTCCCTGGAGCCTTCTCTTCTCCAGCTGAACACCCCCAGCTCTCCCAGCCTGGCTCCAGAGCAGAGGGGCTCCAGCCCTCGGAGTACCTCCATGGCCTCCCCTGCTCGCTCCTCCCACAGCAGGTCCACATCCTTCTGATGCTGGGAGTCCCAGAGCTGGACACAGCATGGCAGGTGGGGACTCTGAGAGCAGAGCAGACACCAACAGACTGACAAAACCCAATAACCAAATCCTGTCAAGCTGACACAAAGTGAGATTTTTTTATCAGCTTCTATTTCTTCCTCTAACAGCACTCCAATTCCCCTTACATAACAGCGGGGATTCGAGATAGTTTAAAAAAGTGAAGACAAAGGGGAGGAAGACTGAAAATAGAAATCCCTACCTCAAACCTATTTGCAGCATCTACTTCCTAACCTCACCCTCACTCCACCTCCCCATATTTAAATAATGATTTTTGTTCCAGTTCTGCCCTGGCATCCTCTGAAATAATCTGAAGCACGCTGGAGGAGCCAAGCCCGGATCATCCGGCTGCTGAGGGTGAGGGTCACCCACCTCCAGCTACATTAGGGCCAGAGCATGTCTCAGCCTTGCCGACAGCAGAGCAGTTCCCGGCCCTGCGGGTCACGACACGCCGGTCCCGGCAGGCGGGGCAGTGCCACGCGGTGGCGCCGGGGCTCGCTCCGAGGGACGGGAGCCGTCGGTGAGCTCAGCCCCGGAGAGATGCGCTCCCGGGCATTCCAAGAAAATGAAAAGCGCAGACTTTCTGTACGTGGCCTTGAGAACGATCTTCTGTGATACCGTGTAAAATTGTAGATATCCTTGATATAAGCACGAGGGGAAGGGAACTGGGTTAGCTTTACAGGGCTGCCTGGCACTGGTCTCCAACGCTGGAGCCGTTCAAAGTCCAAAAAGCAGATTCTGGGCTAGTTCTGACACCACAGATGATAATGAGCAGTTGCTTTGAGGTTTCAAAGTCCTGAAATAATGGGGATAAATATAGTGTGTTTCAAAAGTCAAGCGTTTTTAAATGCATTCAAAGCACTTTAAAGGCGATTCCAGGGGGGAAAGGGACAGTCCAATAACATTTTGGCATGGCTGAACTAAAGCTGGATAAACTCATTACCAGACAAACAGAACCCAGCACCAGCCTTTCTCTCTCCCAGGAAGCTGTGGCACCCCCTCCCCTGGGCATTGTCCCTGCTCCAGCAGCAGCCGGCTATGTTCCTCTTCCCCGAGGACAAACACAGCAGTGGAAAAGGAGCAAAGCTGCCTGTAAAGTGGGTCAAGCGTGGAATGAAATACCCACCATAGGATGCTCCCAGACAGGGCTTCTCCAGCCCCCCCGCGTTTTCCTTATAAAATAAGGAAGCAGAAGAGAGCAGCCATCACTGCCCACTCCTGCACTGATGGCCACAACAAAGGTTTTTCACAGCAAGGTTTATGGTTAGGCTGGATGTGGGGAGTTGTTTTCTCTAACTCCTGAAAAATAAAGGCAGCTGCGAGCCAGGCTAAAGCCTTTCAGCCCAATCCATCATGCAATTATCAATGTAAACAGGATACTCATCTTTTACAGTTCAGCACTTTCAGTTTTAAATGCATCATCTGGAAAATAGCTTATAGATTTATTGAAATTAAAAAACAAACAAACTAAAGCAACAAAACCAAACCAAAAGAACCTAACCTCCAAAAACCCAGATGTGTTTGGGGGAAATCTACTGAGAAAGATGTACACAGAAGTCAAGAGAACCAAAAGCTAAGATATAGTTTAATATACAACCTTGTGCAATGATATGAGTAGCTGCAAAATGGAGTTTTCTCCTCAAAATCACTTTCCTGCAAGTTCTCATGCAGGATGCTCACCCTGATCACACTGCTCCTCCTCCATCGCCAGTTCCAGGTACTATTAGCAACTAATGTTTTATACATTATTTATACCAGCAGCAACCATTTTAGTCTCCATCCCAATGCAGTTCTGTTCACCAGAGAGCAATTAAGAGATCAGTAGTTCAACCCATCTTAAAGAATAAAGCTTTTAAGCGCAGCACAGGTTTTAAAAGGCTAAAACATACAGCACTGCTTAATTTAAAACCAAAAGTGTCATTTCAGCATTTTTTTCCTGTCCATATGCCAAAGCACTCTGGTCCCCTTGCTCAAGAAAGCAGCCTGCCTTTATTCCTATCCAAAAGGAGTACAGCCAAATGAAATTAGAGCACCAAAATAACTTTTTGTGAAACCACAGAAGGCTGACTCATGAACTGCTGACTCTGCAGGGCTTTGTTGGTGTTCATGGGTACTGAAAAGATTTCTACAGAGTCCAGTGTGATTTTTACTTAACACTTTACCTGTTTCTAGCCTTCTCCCAGAAGAATGTGCGGAACACCAATACTCTGTGTCATGACTGCTGTAGCACACAGAAGGCACCCAACGCCTTCTACAAGGCTTCAAAAATCACTGCTCGCAGACATTTTGCTCCAAAAATCTGAGCTCACACAAACCATGAATGTGGTTGGAAAAAACATGGAACATGTAAAAAATAATTTCTCCGGCAAAATTTGCTCTAACCTACACAACCCCTAAAACACATTAAGAGTTTCCAGGAGTGCTCTGCATCCAGACAAAACAAGCAGCAATTAGAGGGATAAATGAGTGCAAACAGGTGCGTAAGCAGGTGATGAGAGTGGAGGCACACCTTCAACTCACTAAATTTGGAGCAGCATTTAATTTGAAATTCAAAATTGTGGTCACACTTGCATCTTCTTACAGACCATTATCCCTGAATGACAGAGTACTTACTCTTCAGCCCCCTCCCAAGGTCACAGCTCGTCCAAGAGCAGGAACTGCGCTCCAGTATTACTAAGGAAATGAAGAGGTCAGAGGGGGAAAAGAATGTGTTTATTGAACTATGAAAAAAGGCCCAAAATAAACCGAGCACTTGCATAACAGGTTTGGTTTTGTCTTGTACAGGAGGAAATCCTTTAAGATTCAGGATGAATTTTATATTGTCAAAGACTTTGTCCCAAGGCCCTTGAAACAACTGCTTTCTAAAAAGGACTTTCAGTGCTTCAGTTTACTACTGTAAAATCAAAGTAAATCGCACGGAACATGGATTGGTAGGTATTGGTACCTCAGCAGTTTTTTCTGTTTCCAGAGCTTTTGACAGTAACTGGACCAAGACAAAGGCAGGTAAAATATCACAGCTTTCACTGGCAGGATGTCCCCTCACCACCTTTTTCACAGGGCAGAATTTGTTCTGTTACCATCCAGACACATGGGGAAGGAGGTACGCTCTGTCTGCACCCTCCCATGCATCCAGTATCTTGCCAGGGTATCATCAGAAGACCTAAACGAGGTAACATGGCCCAAGCACCAGGAGCAGGGATACTGAGTGCAGTAGAAACAGCTAGAAACAATCTGAAATGAGCACCAGCTGACAATCACGCACATTAGGTACCTTGGACAAACATCCATCTACAGAGGCAGCTAAGTCACCAACAGAGCAGGGACTGGGGCAGCAGCCAGCCTCAAGCTCCAGGGATCTGTGTAGAGGGGGCCATAAACAGAGGAACAAAGCACAGGGTGGAAAGAAGCAGAAGAAAGGTGTAGAAAGAAGGTGAAGGGGGTAAAAAATCTGGCAAATCTATACACTGCTGTATCTCTATAATACACATTTCATCTCTTGTTTTTAATTTAATGGGCCCTTAGTTCAGGACAGGCCTGCACCAGTGTAGCACCAGCTCACTTTGATCCGATACAGCCAATGACTTACACAAAATGAAATATGGAAAGCTCCAAACCCTCCCCCCTTTGCCACCAACATGCTCCTGGCTCTATTCAGGTTCTGAGAAAGAATAAAGAAAGAGGAAAAACGGTTCACAGAAAAGTGTAATTTCATTCCTAGCTGCCTTCTGCTAATCTAAACCCCAGTGTCAGCCCTCCCCACTAAGAAGTGAGTGTGACATTCCCACTTGAACACTGAACCACCACAATATGGGATTTCTAGCAACACTGATTTTGCGTATCATGGAATGCAGCAATCGTTGTAGAGATGAAGGAATCACCAGTGATCTCCAAAACATCTCATTTCTCCGCAGCCACCATGCTCACAGGCTGAAGTAAAGAAGTTTTGTGCAGGTGAACTAATCAATCAGCTACCAACAAATCAAACCCCTGTTATTTACAGCTGAAGCTTTGTTTCTTCTCTTGAATCTTCCAAACATGGTGTTAGCTGGTTAGTGCTCCATCAGGTCAACCAATTTTTTCTTCACAATGTGGTTTTCTCACTGGAATCTTCACACAGACCATCACAACATAATTATACAGGAAAGCACAAAAACTGGAGTGACTCCAACATTGTCCATGGACTTTACTAACAACCACTTGGATTTGTGTACAGAAACTAAAGCAAGGAAAGGACTGCTCCTCGCCAGAGCAGATGAGTCACACCAATTAAAGCAACAAGGAAAGCAGAAAATAGGGCAAAGTCATTCCTCTTGAAGGAATGGTGTCAATGAAAGCACAAAGTCCCATCTACACAAACACAGAGAAAGACAAGCGACAGGAATGGAACGTGAACTACTCTCAGCAAAGGATTTTTTTAATAGTGATCAAAGCAAAAGCTCCAACTAAACTAAAAAAAGCCACTTCAGATGCACTTATTTTTAGCATGCACTTCTTCCTGTAAGAGATCAAACTACAGCAGACTGAGCTCTCCAGAAGCCATTTGGAACCCAACCTACAGGACAAAGCTCAAATTTTGCTAAAGGAGAAGCAACCACTTGAGCCTTTCTGAAAGGGGATGAAGTAATGCTTGATGAAATGCAGCATCTTCTTTGCAAGTTAAAGAATTAAGTGGTCCTCCAGCTTTTGAGAAAAGCGAGCATGTCTAGGACTAAACCTCCAGGTGAGTTGGACATTTGCAAAATTTCTGTTAATTCCCTTAGAAACAAGCAGTGTAAAAAACAAACCTCCACATTACTACAGAATTTAATTGTGCCCAAGAAACTTAAAGTCTCCAACAATATGAATATTAAGAGTCCTTCTATTAAATGAACAGCCAGGTACATAATTCAGATGTACCCAAGAAGTTTCACGCACAAGCCTTAAGAAGGCTTAATTTTTTAATTTCTGTTTTGAACCAAATCATCAAATTGGGGTTCAAATTTTGAAGACGTTAGTAGAAAGAAAATATTTAAACAGAAGTTAGCATAAACCACATACCACTACTTTTCAGAATGGAAGCTTGGGCAAATACACATAGTACTAAACTTCAAGTTGTTTCCTTTAATATTTAGAAAACTGGTTTTATTCTTAGTTTTTCAGAAAAATGATTTTAAGTATTAGCACCTACATTGTAAATGACTCAAACTTAGATTTACACTTGAAATAAAGCCACACACAATCAGTTAAGTGATCCTATATTCTTCCATTTCTGAGTATTTCAGTAGAGCACCAAGAGGAAAAGAGCAACATGTGAGTAACCAGCAAGCTGTTCTCAGCTGTGAGACACAGACCCAGGCACCTTCCTGGGACAGGGTTCAAAAGGTCAGAGTTTTCCAGCACACTCCATATCACCTCAGTTTTAGTTATTTTTAAGGTGGAAATTTCTATGCAAGTTTATAAAACCCATCCAGCTACAGGTTAGTTTATTAAACCACAGTTGACCTGAGATGCAATTAGAATTTTGACATTTTTCCATACTTAGTTCACAAGTTTATTATGAAAAACACTGCAGCTCTGTCCTGCAGTAACATTGTTTTACAGAAAAAAACAGTTCTGTTCAAAGTAATTCACTATCCTTGGACAATTACAAGGGACAATACGTAGGGCAGAGTGGAAAAGGGAACTGAGTGCAGACAAAAAAAAAAATCAATGCAATTAAATTAAACAGTATTCCCTGAAAATAAAACAAACAAACAGTTTCAGAACAAATATGAGGCCTTGGTACTTATTTTAAAAACGTTCTTTAAGCTTCAATGATTGTTTGCTGCTACCCTTATCTACAGTCATGCTGAATAAAGCTATAGCTAAATGGAAAGTTAAATGTATTCACGAGGTGTTAATGTCTACATCTTATTATTTGCAGTCTCTCAGAGAAAGCAAAAGTAACTACAAATAGCGCTATGCCAGAAACTGGTTTCTTGACCAACAATGTTGCTTCAGCATGCAATGAACTGGTTCATTCTAAAGTGGTCACAGTTGTTGACGACAAGAGGCTTTGTATTGAATATGGCACATCTTTTGGTCCATGTGAAAACAAAGTTTGAATGTTAAATATTTTCTGACACTTTGGAGTTACTGTTGCTCTTCCCATTTTTCTTTAGGTCAACATATGGTTCATGGCAATACTGTACAGGTCTAAAATCTCTTTACAGGAAGTAGTCTGGGGTGCGACGAGTAACATGCGGTTCACCTCTACGTGGTGCCGGGTCAAACTGCAAACTGAAGAGCAGACATCAATGAAAACACAGGAACTCAGCTTACATTCAGGTATGTTCTAGCTATGAATTTACAGTGGTTTAATACAGGTAAATCCTTGCAAGTTTTATCAACCAAATTAAGTATTCTAGAACAAGTGTTCCAGCTTTTCCACTCCCATTAGTATGTACTTAGAACCTTTACATTTTAAATTCCTCTTACCATGAAGGTCTGGAGAGAAATTAACTTTAGCTTTAAGACTCAAACTGGTCAAACATTAGTATCTATTTAGAAAGTTAAAGCCTCCAGTTATTATCAAAGAGGGCAGTTTGCATAGTGCTTTTGGCTCATTTACTAGTAAAGTTGCTGCTGCAGTAGTTAATTACAAATCTCATTCAAAAAGCTGACATCCCAACATCTGAAGAATTCAAAGATTCCAAAAGTCTGCTGCCCGAGACCAGCAGGAGGGCATTACCTTAGATGTGATAGACTACTCCTGCTCTCAAATCACATCCCTACACAGTAATTCATTAAAATCCAGGTAGTTACACAAAACAAAAATGAGGAGTCTCACTTTCATCTAACAGAGAAGATCTCAACAGCAGCTCTTCCAGGGGCTTGACTCAAAGACTTTAGATGTGACTAACCCAACAATTCCACACTCAACTTCCCAAAAGCATAGAGAGGGGGAAAAAAACCCCATACTTTAACACAATTAAGTGGTATCTTAAAATCACGGGCAACATAATTCTCATTTTTAAACATACTTACAAGGAGTATTTTAGAGTATCATCAAGTTCCATAATTGCAGCCTGGTTGCCACAACGGTAACAATAGTTTGGAGCACTGAAAATTGTTACTACATTCCGATCATGGCACCAGTTGTACCCCTGGAGAGGAAGGAAAAAATAATTGTAACAACCAAGTTCACGTACCCCATGTAACCACCTGACTAGAAACCAACCTTTTAATGCGCACAGCCCTAAGTGGCATTTGTGGGGTTGTTTTAAATAAGCTTAAGGCTGTGTCCTTTTTTCCTTTTGGAGAGAAAAAGGGTAAAAAGGAATTCTGGCCTTCATAGCTGCTTCCTACTAGTAAATATCACCTAGATATTAAGAAAAAAACAAAACAAAACCCTAGCAAGATTTCTCCATTGCATTAGCATTGAATAGTTACAACAGCAATTCTGAAGTACACAATCTACTCTGAACCTTCAACTGCGATCACCAAAACCAGAATCCAGACATACATTTAAAAATCTCAACTGCTAGGAACAACTAGAGGCCAAGAACAAAAGCATACATCCACACTAAAAAGAAAAAATACACCTTTTTTTCAAGGAACACATATTTTAAAACCTTTTTATCTACACAGAAATGCAATACCACATCTAGTACCAAAGCCTGGTTTGGGATATCACTGCAAGTTTTCAGGAAAACAAGGCCAAATTAAAGTTTACTCCACTGTCAAACTCCTTTAGTAGCATGTAAAAACTGTCAAGGTCAAGTTTCTGGAAGACTCTCAGCTGGATCGTCAGCTGTCACAGCAGCAGATGCACATCTCTGACACAGAGAGCATGGAATAGACGGACCAAGGACGCAATCCAAAGTTGGAACACAGAGGATGTCCTGCTCACCTCCATTACCAACTGATGAGCTCTTGAAACCAACGTAAGGCCATTAGCATGGTTAAAGGTTTCTGAAATATCCTGTCCAAATGTGTAACCTGCACCTCGAGGAGAAATTCCCCAGCCACCGCGATCGTCTGGATCTGACCATAGCAAGTCACACATTGGACCCTGTAAGAGATGTAGATGATGTTTCAGAGGTGAAGTGCAAAAAACCCAAACCAAATCAAACCACAAAAAACTGGCACACACACCACCCCTGCACAACTCTTTGAGACTTCCTATGTTTCTTTCTTAAAGCAAGGAGATGCCCCTCATTTTTCCTTTAAAAAAATCCAGAACAGGACGACAGGCACTTTCAATATTGCTAACTTGATCTGAATGTAATTTTCAGCCTGTGAACTCAACCCCCCAATAAATGCTGAATCATCAATCTCATTGGCTTAGAAAATTATTTTTTAGTACCTCATGGGGAACTTCCTGTAGGCGATCGAGTGCTCTGATGTGATCCAGTGTATCTATAGATGGAGAGAGGCCACCATGTAGACAGAAAATCTGCAAGAGTTAACATTCATGAAGTTTATTTGCATTAATCAGTGCAGTTAGAACAGTTTAGAATAAATGATTAGGGGAAAATCTGCATGAGATTCCTTTAAAGACGAGAGCTGACAGAATGCAGCATTAAGAGCTCCCTTTACAACAAAAAACATTCAGCTTTGTCAAATGTCAACATACCTGGCCATCCACCAAGGCAGTTAGAGGCAGGTAATCAAAAAGGTCTGTAAAGTATTTCCAAACATTTGCATTTCCGTATTTCCTTAAACATTCATCATAGAAACCATAAACTTGTGTAATTTGCCTGCTTTCATGGTTCCCTCGAAGAATTGTGATACGTTCACGGTAACGGACCTAAACAGAAGAGTTTATTTTAGAACACCAATGAGTAACTCTTCCCCAGAACAGAATTCGCACTTTTCAATCCCTGCCACGTGCCAATAAAGCAATGAAAACCAAACCCTTTGGAAATTTCAATTATAACCTTTGAGGTAAAAAAAGGGAATAATTTATTCAAATCTTCAACTGCCAAATACTTTTGAAATTAATTACAAGTTGTATTTATTATTACTAGTGGACTTCACTACACCTGTGCATTAAGCTGATCTCTCCAAGCAAATTCTTAAAAGATTGCTACTTAGGCAAGTAACAAACTCAACAGTCATTTCAGATAAAGCTCAGGCTTGCACCTGAACATCAATTTTTTTTAAGAAGTGACTTTTAAAACTAAGGCGCAAAGAAGTCAGTTTCGGTACATCTAATACCAATGCAGTGAAAATCATAATAGATATTAAGCATAGTCAGGATAGTAATGATATATTTTATACAAAACTGTACAGCTGAGAAGAAAAGTTACCTTAAGAGCTACAAGCAATGTGACTGTTTCAACTGAATAATATCCTCTGTCAACATAGTCCCCCATAAACAAATAGTTTGTGTCTGGTGATTTGCCTCCAATTCTGAAAAGTTCCATGAGGTCGTGAAATTGTCCATGGACATCTCCACAGACTGTGACTGGACATCGCACTTCTTGTACATTGGATTCTTTCGTCAAAATTTCTTTAGCCTGTAAAACAAAACAGCACATAAATTATGAAATTGTCTATGGACAGCCGTTTTATTCAAAGCACACTCTACCGCTTCCAACTCTGCTACCTGCTCTCTTTAGGAGCTCTTGGACCTTCCTTCTCTGAAGCACTTGAGGTAAAGGTTAATCTTTACTTAAAACAGCATTTTGCTTTATGAAACCCCATATTAGTAATTAGTAGTTAATTGGCTTTTTTTCCTCCGTGAGGATGGTATCTTAAGTAAAATTTCAGACTTTCTACCAAAATATTTCTGTGAAGCATAAAACAATGATCACCTCTACTGGAACTTAAGAAGTTTTAAAGTATTTTAAAAAATTAAAAGTAAAAATCCTGCCAACATCTTACCTCCAAAAGCACAAACTCAGACACGGTCAAAACACTACCAACACCTTGGCACCCATCTGTACAAACATCTTCAACCCACCTGCAAGGGCAGGGAGTCCTGCATGAAGCAGAATGAGAACAAACATCCACTGGTACCAGCAATTACAGAGCAGGTCATTACCTGTGCAAGCTTTCTCAACAACAGACTAATCAAGTTATGTCTTTATAAATCAAAGCTGGGTTAGATCTTTCTCATCACCATTTTTTTCAAAAAAACTGTGTATATATAAAAGTTGCAGACAAAGGTAATTTGTATGAAGAAGCACAGGCTAAATATAGCACCAGAAAGGTAATTTTGAAATAATTCAAGACAGTTGTTACAGTTTGTTCTCAGAAAAGTCACCAGACACATGCCACAATGATTTGCTAAATCAAGAAGGTATTAGAAATATAAATAGTAACGAGTTTACTAGTTACCATCTACAAAGATTTCCCTGTTTTTCAACAGTCAATGCTCCTAATTGAAAAGGATCCTTTTTTACCCCATTACCTCAATTACAAGAGTATATACAAAAACTATATTCTATTCTATGATCCAAGTTTTCTACAGGACAGTGGCTGACACTCCCACCCAAAAGTGGTCTCACTGTCCCCACACATCATCCTGGCTGACCATCACAGTCACCACTTCAAACAGAAGCAACATGTAAGTTTAATGATGGAAAATTCATGAAATTCAATGTTTCATTCAACACTGCAAAGAAATGCAAAAATGCAGTGTGGTTAAGCACCCTGCACAACACAAAGCTTTAGATGTCACTCTGCAGACATATTTACATCAAAAGTCAGTCTCATATAACAGTTTCCACTTGCGCTGTGCCCAGTACTAAAGATAGGTCATTCCTGGCTTGTGGTCGATGCTAAAAGTGCAGATTTATTTTAAGATAGCCTGACTTGAATTAATTTTAAGGCAGTGACACTCACCGGATGTTTTGAAGGTGTTTTAACAGCCTTAGCCTCTTCTTACATTCAGAAGCATTAGCCAGCTTAATTCTCCTTTAGACAGAGACTGTCACAGATGCTTACAAGCACTTTGATACAAAAAAACCTGCTCTTTAATTAGAATGTTTCTACCACTGGATTTTCTTAACACGCTGGAAGCACTGCACAAAGAATGCAGCATTCATTTTTCATCAAAGGTATGCAGCATTTGTGCTGAGAATAGCAGAGTTCTCAGCAACTGAGTTGTTGCTTCCTCAGTTTCTGAAATATTAAATCACTCAGATACGCACATGACCAAAGACGTAGAGAAGTCAGACAGCTACTCTGATGGAAAAAGACTGTTCCAGGTCAACTTGCAAAACAGCAACCTCTGTTTAAATCCTGCAGTGGAGGAATGCTGGTGCAGGGATTCCAACATTTCCACGTTCTAAAACCAACTTCATGCAACACTGTTATGAACTGCTTAGTTCATTTACAGTCTTATCTCCCACAGCATTAGAAGTGGCACAACCTCAAGTGCTAAAACCCTCTACTTGGCTCTACAAAAGAGCTTCAGGAGAGCTGAAGGTAGAAAAAATAACATCCTGAAAACAAGCCACCAACAAGCAGTCTACTATTTCCCAACTTCCACATTAAATGATGCATACCTTTTTATCTATAAAAAGGTAAAGCAAAAAAAAAGGACTTTTAATATACTGCAACACAATACAAACACAAGTTGGTAAGACAGCAGGACATTTAATACTACAATTTCACAATGGTAAGCGATCACTTATACTACTCCTGCAGTATCTGTGGCCCTGACCTTGTACTGGATCACACACAGCCCTGTGCAACTCCACCTGGTTCCACTACCTCTTTTTATTGATTCTTTTAGCAAGATCCGTGATGGTGCTGCTTATTCACCACATCACACAACGCCCTCCTCCCCCTACCCATCCTCCCCTCCACCAAGTGGACTTTCCACCAGCACCTCTCCTATACTTCCTCATAGAGAAGAAACAGTAGAGCACTCTTCAGCATCCTTCAGATGCAGAAGGCAGAAAACTCCTTGATCCAACCATCTGACAAAGGAGAACTAGGAAAGACACACAGACCAGCCTCTGAACTTCAAAAACCCAGTGACCTATTGCCACAAAGGTTAATAGTGCAACACTGCAGTATTTTGACATCAGCATTTTGAAATATCCAGGCTTCGCTGCCTATCATCAGGATAAACAGTTATAAAATTCAGAAACAGATTCTCTTGAGCACTTATTAATTCTTTTGTATCTCTGCCTTTTTTCAGTTCTTAACAATTCCTACAATTAAGGCAGCCCTGAACTTCTCTACACTTTCAACACTTAATAATCTTTTTTTACATAGTAGAATACCACCACAAGTCAAACTTCTGTGGTGAGGGGTACTTAACTTAAGCAAAAACTTGTTACCAACAACCTACTATATTACAGTTGTAAAAGCTCACCTCTGAATCAGTTGAATTACTTTTTCAGCACTACACTCAAGATTTCAAAATAAAATGCAAACAGATACAGAGTAAGACTGCAAAGAAAACATTACTTCAAGTTGATAAATGCTAATTTTACAGCCAGTTACCACTAAAGTCTAATACAGAAAAAACACACAGCTGTGAGACACAGTTACACAAGGAGAGTATAAGAACCACCAAGTGCAATGCTGTCATAAACACTACTGCTGAGGTGGAAAGTTATATATTTTACTCAGAGCAATCTCAAAGTTCAAACAATGTGCATTTATCAAATACATTTCAGCTTAGTCATAGTGACTGAAATTCATTCTGACTTAATACTGGCTTACTCAGTCATTTCACTGTGAAGAGAAAACTTGTACAATCCCCAAACTCAACAAGAATAAAACCAATATTGGTTTAAACACACAGGAAAACAACCCATTTCCACTTTATTATAAAGAGTAGCACTGCATAAAAACACAACCTAGTACTTAAGAATTAAACCATTCCTGGCCTGCTACACATCATCTAAAGGCCCAGCTGAACAGTACCAAGCCGCTTTGGTGCCTCTTGTTTACAAAGCACATCTCTGCAAGACGCTGTTCTTAAAACACAAAGATCTGCTTCATAGCTCTAAGACAGTACAAGATCCAAGCGTATGAACTGCCACGGATGAGAATTTTGAAAAGATGACTATTAAAGTTACTACCATATGATTTTCAGATCCTTATTTAATGAGATGCAGGGGTTGTATGCATGCAGACATCTCTCATTTCCCCTGTTCCCTCCATATATTTTTATCCTATATGCCACAAATTAAGGCTGAGAGTCAAGTGCCATGAAAGCCATAATCCATCCATTTTACATCTTCAACTCACTCTGTGCTGAGGATAAGCAAATTTCCCTCATGAACAGCATACACCATCAACCTTGTCTCACAAACTGGACCAAGACAAAGGCAGGTAAAATATCACCTGAGTGCAGACAAACAGAAATCATTTCCAGTGGTCCACTGCTGCAAAATCCTCTGAATTAATCTGTACCCAAATTCCTCTGTGTTTCCAGAATATACCAGATATTTCTTAATTACTCTGACCCCTTCTTAGGTCCCTACATTCTAGCACAAGCTCTGACAACTCAGCCCAATTGTCTACCCTGAAAAATTCTGGGGCACATAAAAAAAAATAACAAGATCCAAACCAAACAGTAAACATCACTGTGTCTGTGTAGAATTGTAAATCACTGCTTGAAGCAGCTCTATGAAGCACTTATCAAAAGATTACCACTAACTCACTAAAGGAAATACAACCATTATTTTAATTAGACAACACAGCTCCAAAGTCACAGTTGCAGATGGTAACGTGTCATTCTTGGCAAACCAGAATTCACACCTGCAGCCCACCATGCTGTCTAGTAAAGTGTGTAATGAGAAGCATCCGCCGTAGCCAAGAAATAGTTGTTTGTAGTTACCATAAAGATATTTTGATGAGATTGAAGACTTCAACCACACCCATAATTTCCTGTCACCAAGGTGCACAGGATGTGACTAAAGGCACAATGATCAGCTCATTGGGATGAATACTGGTTTTAGCTGTCCAAACATCATGACCTGGAAGAGATTCCAGTTCCAAGCAAAGTCATCCATTACAGTCAGCAATTCTTCTGCAGAGTCAATGCTTTTCAATTTAAAGGTTTCCCCCACTCCTTACATGGGGAAGAGAGAGCAGGTTCAGACAAGAGATGGACTCATTTGTTAGAGCAAAAGGTGTTTTCATCCACTGTCTGACATTTTAAACAAAATTAGATAAATGAAGCCTCCAATAACACCCTTCTGTGAAGGAGGCATGGCAGTCAGATTACACATGACACAAATGGGAAACTGATTTATGCTGAACTTCACAATCCACTAAGGAGTTCAATGTGAACGTGTAAGTAGGAACAAAATTAAAATACAAAACTCCCCACTGACATTTAATTATTTAGTATTCCAAAGTAAGTAAAACCAGGATTTCCATCCACATAGAAGTCGGAGCAGCAAAATATTCTTTTGCCGGGACAGAAGACGATGCATCTTTCTCTCTGGATTTGTGAATAGCACCTACATCTTCATTTCTAATCTCTTCCGTTCAGTGAGAAGAGAGACCAGTTTAAATACAAGATCTTAGCCAACCAAAAGAGCAATCCCAAAGCCAGGACTGCTATAAGATTAAATTAGACAACCACTTTCCTTTATCTCCTGTAAATTCTAGAAGATCTACAAGAACGCATGCAAGCGGCAAACTTCTGCCGAATAACCATCTCTTCCTTTGTATTACAAAAGGACTGGCGACTTTCAAGCCTTGATAGTCCCCTCAACATTTCCATTTGAAAAGATCAGGAGCGGTCTTACACACTCAGAGTAACTGATGTGTGTTCTTTCCCTCAGAGACAAATCTGCAAGAAGGGGAAAGGGTATTTATCCCTCAGTAGTTGACAAGAGCAGTGGGGATAGGAACAGGATCTTCTGAAAGAACTTGATGTCATTATTTTGCTACATACAAAAGATCTTAGTATCTTTAATTTTAAATTGAAGAAAAATAATCTAGAAAAAACTTTTTAAAAAAACATAAGCCAAATAATTCACGAACCTTTATGCCTTCCTTGCCTTGTGGGAGTGCCAAGAAACACAGCAATGACAGCAATGAAGGCAGCTGACCACTTACAGGGATGTTTTTCAGTTCTGTCTGTAGAACAAGCTGTATTCATTTTGAATCATTCAAGTTGTTAAAAAAAGAAATAGGCTAAACCTATTCCCAAACTAGTTCTGCCCAATATCCACAAGTCCAGCTTCGTGCAATGAACTCAAAGTTCTCAACCCTTTTGTTCCAGTAACTCCAATACAACTTGGCACAGTCGTGCTACAGGTCAGGATACCAGTTGGGTGATGGCATGTCAAAACTCAAGAAGGAGTTTAGAACCAACCAGCAAGCAAGAAACACCTGTATTGGAAGGCATATTCAAAATATTCAGCAGAAATACTGGAGACCTGGCTACTGAGTAACTGAGCTCTGGTATTCATTCTTTAGTCAGGAATAAACTTCTCCAGCTTAATATATACTCCCTGAAGAAAAAGAACTAACAACAGCATTACTGAATACAGGTGTAGTGTTTAAGGGTCCCTAAGCAACGGTGAAAATTCAATCCCTGCTCCTCTGATTCCCTTCACACAGATCTGTTGTACAAGGCCTTGTGAACTGCCAGACACAGCCGGACAGGTTTGGGGTTTGTGCTGGGCCAGACAACCCAGGCGAGTAACTGAAAATGGCTTAGAAGTGATCACAGAGCAGCGCTACCATCACATCTGAGGAGGCAACAGCCTCAGTACAGGTAGATTTGGAAGAGGACATCAGTCTTGCAGTCTCATCCATGTCTTCAGCCTTAAACTGACAGAACTCAAGTAGGAACTTACTCTGACTTACAAGTGCTTACTGCTGTTAGCTTAAGCTCTGCCCAAAACAACACAAGCATTTTTCACTCCTGCTTGATCACAACTAATGCTTCAATTAAAAAGCAAAAAACCAAGACCAAACGTCTCACTGCCACCACAAAACTCAACTTCTACAGAATTTACTAGAATTGGAAAAAAAAAAAAGAACCAGAAGGCTGCTGATGCTACAACCAGTGGCACATTCAAGACTAAATTTTCATATCCACATCAAGATGTTCTATGTAAATCCAGACTAGGTGAGAAGGCTGGTGAGGTTGACACTTCAAATGCCTTCTGTGGAAAGAGATAATTTCCATTTTACATTATCAACCATAACAAAAAATCAAACCAAACCAAACACAACCCACCACTACAAATCAGAACACTGGGCATGAAAAGACTTTTTTTAAGTGTTCCAGAATAATCTAAAACACAGTTATTTGAATGTTACAAAAGGCTTTGTACATTACACTTGTAACTCTTCAGAGACAGAAGGTGTAACTCCATGGCCCCACCAATTACTTGATCCGTGGGTATGTTCAACAAAGCAGCCCGAAACCACCCTCTGGTCTGCCAGAGCCCCTTAAACAGCAACTGAGGGGCCCTCCCATCGTTGGCAGCAGAGCTCCCTTGCTACAGAATCCAGAAGCCAGTGCAGCGGCAAGGCAGAACTGCAATGCTGCACATTCCTCTTCTGCCAGGGCCAGGGGTGGAGGGACACAGAACCTGCCCAATACACAGCCCCCCATACAGGGTACACCATACTCTCACTACCTGGGAATTCTGTTGGGGCAGGTTTCTTGCCTGATTTAGAGCAAGTTCAGACAGGAACACTAATTTTCACAATCATCTTAGTCTGAAGAATTGTTAGTTACACATGATGGATTTGGGAATGCAAAAGCTAGCTAATGAAAAAGCCCTTGCACATGCAGCTGGAAACAGTTTAAAACATTCACTTCTGGCCAAAAATATTCAGCTAAGAAAGGTAACTCCTGAGCAGCAGAGAAATAGAAGGGAACATGTGCCTCTGTCTGAAAAAGAAGTTGGGCAGACAATTCAGCTTAAAACACACGACTGAGATCTACAAAACATGTAAATTCTATGCATTAGAGGAACTGAACCTTGATTGCATAGGCTTTTTTTGGCCCAAAAGAAAGTTTCATTAGTAACATACTTGTCCTCTCAGAATTAAGCAATTTAATGTAAGCTAAATGAGTTCGAGCAACTCACACAGCTGCAGTGGGTATAAGCATGTTTGGTTAGAGAACACCTAACTTGGAAGATCAGGTGTTAAACAAAGTGAAAATTCTGCAACAGGAAAAAAATTATAAAAATACACATGAACAAGGTACATACCAGAGAACAGTATGGGCCAGAAACATATTTACACTATGAAATCTGGCACTGGTGACAAATCAAAAAGCAAATGTAACCAGTATCATTGCTACAGATCAAAAACTGAAGGAGTCAAAGCTTGAATCAAGGTTTCTTGAATGCCTTTACCAGTATCAGACCTTCACTTAATTTAAAATATTTTGACTAGCAGCACTGTCCATTCAAAGGTATTTTACTAACTGTTCAAGAACCCTGAACACTCTACACAGTATATATGACCAAATCGTCTTCTCTCTCTCCAAAAACTGGATGCCACACTCAAATTCAGTAAATTATGCGGTAGTGTTTTTGAGGGAGTGACTCTGACACCTCTGCCTTCACCTGCACTAGATACCTTCTGCCATAACCAAAGCAAACTCTATCCAAAAATTCACCTCATTCCTTTGTGCAATTTTAGACTGTCGTCCCACCTTCTTGAGCAATGTACCACACCCCAGCTCCTCTGATAAAGGGCATTCATACACAGAGGAGACAAGACCATTTCCCTCTACCCTCACAATGTATGGAAAAGAAACTCTAAACCAGCATCTTTTCATTCAAAATGAAGCCAGTGGAAAAACTCTCACCTGGCAATAAAGGACTTCCTTTCTCCTCTGCCAATGAACAATTCAGCACTAACAGGACAAACACTGCTGACATGTAACAGTAACTGGACTGAGTATATTTTGACCACTTCTTTAGAACTTGCACTTCTCAAATGCTGAAGCAAAGCACACACAATTGGTCACTCAACTGATGTAACATTAAACACACAGCACATACTAAGCTTAGAATAATTCAACTGCCACTCAGAGGTTGATTATTTCGAATCATCTGTGAAAGTATAATGTATTATTCATGGTAACAAATTACTTCTAGACTTCCAAGATGTTTCTGCCCAGTTCCCACCACCACCATCACCCAGGTAACCAGGCTCAGTGAAAGACACATCAAGAAAGTATGCACAAATGGCCACACAATTATCACGTTTGTAAAAAGCTGTTATGTTCTTCAGGTATCAATACTGAACTACAAGAGAGCCCCTAGGCTTGTTCTTATTAGACAGGCACCAGTCTGCACACACAAAGCCCCAGCAGATCAAGAAATACTCGTCAGGAAGATCTTCCAATCAAACAGTGTTATCAGGAAAAAGCCCTCAAATTTTTTTAATTGTTTGTTTTAACTAGCTCTAGCTACAATTCAGTGTGGTGAAGAACAGTTTATACCTAGTAGGGTCTTTATCTGTCCTTTGGAACAATAGCTGTATTTGACACTGTCCTTAAGCTATTCATGCAAAAACAGCCTTTTGGTGTGATTACATCCACAAAACTACTTCAATAGTCCAAACAAAGCACAATCCAGTGAGGTTTCTGAAAGTTAGTGCTGGGAGCATGGGAACACATTAAAGCAAGTGCTGTCCCTCAGCAGGAAGGTGCAGAACTCAGCTCACACCCCACTTCCATGAACACATCAGAGACAAGAAGATGGAAAACTCGGACTTCAAGGGCCTACTTCTAATTCCTTGCATCAGCAACCATGAAGAAACTTACTCTCCTACGTAACTGCTCCTAGCATAAAGTCCAAGTAAATCAACCTGTAGTTATCAGCAACAAATCAACTTTCCCTAACATCACCAGCCCCGTGGCTGAACTCTGCACAATGATGACCACATACCCACACAGAGGGAACTGTCACCCTACCCAGAGCTCACAGCCACCCAACTCAGCCAACATGAAGGCTGCTGCTAAATGACATTGTTCAGGTAGATTTCGCTCTCACATTCTCATGGTCTCTCATCTCAACATACAGCAGTCAGACACAAAGTTTTCTTTTCTTTTTTCCTTTACCATTATCTTGGTGATGGGCATTACACATTTATCCATTAACACAGCTCATTTCTATTCTTCACTGGGAAAAAATGAAAATGTCATCTTGTGCAACACTGATGACTGGGACTACTGTATCTCCTGTAAGGAATTTCTTGCTCCTCACTGAGCCAAAACCCCCAGTATACTGAAAGCTTTTTGTACATCCCTCATGATCCTGCAAGTTACCATATAGCCCCACAAAATGAGGCTATATGCACCCACTCCTGTGGGATTCAGGACTCACTACCCAACAGTTTATAAACAACGGCAATGAAATACTTGCCTCTCACACAAAGCAATACAAGGAAGAAGCTGCACCCCTGTCATTGGAGACGCACATGGAAACAGCCAGGCGGTGACATTGCCACTTGCTTGCAACACCGTTTAAAATACACAGCCTGGATCAAATGGAAACAATGCTGAGTTGCTGGAATACAAGTGAACTAAAATCTGTACTGGAGCAAGAGCCTGTCTGGCCAAAAGCACTGCAAGTTCATAGACAGTCCTCTCGAAACAATTTGCTTCCAAAACAACCTGATGTCATATTTGAAAGCATGATTCCAATTTTAAAATATTCAAAGTACTTTCAGTGGCAAGTACATGAGCTTCTTTAGAAGCCAGTACATCAATAATTTCATGTACTCGTTAATATCCAGTTCCCAAACTATTCATAAATATTCCATCTTTCAGTCTAGAAATACAGGAATACATAAAACCTTCAGTAATTAAAAAACAAAAACAACAACAAAAATAAAAACCAACAACAACCTTCAACTATTAAGTTACAACAAAAGTTAGAATTCAACTGAAAAATGATGCTACCAGGACAAAATTATCCTGAATTTCCAAAACGCAATCTATGCTGCGCTGGCTTTACAACCTTTCTAAGCTACGAATGTCTCAATCAACACATTGCTCTGTAACATCCACGTCTAAACATTTTCAAACCATCACCACTAAAATATATAGCTATATAGGATCTCGAATGTTTATTCTGTGAATTTCGTGAAACTCAGAACCTTACTGAGGGAAATCAAAACCCCAAAAGAAATTTACCCTTCAATTAATTATAAACGTGTCTGTGCTTATTCATATCATGAAAAATACAAAAAAAAAAAAAAATCAAAACAGCAGCTTTGTATCGCGTAATTTCCAACCGCTTACCACAACCTTTTATTTTCATTGTAATAACTCACGCTTTTGGGGGTCTGATTTAACATTTTAACCGGGGGTCTCTCGGGGGTCCCTCCCGAGGATCCATCGCGGCCGCGGCGCCATTTTAGGCGGCGCTGAGCGGACGGGAGGCGGAGCCGAGGCTCCAGCACAGCCGAGGGGCCGCGGCTCGCCCGGCCCCGGCTCCCGGCCCGCTCCCCCC
>VZRQ01006824.1:1742006-1766799 GCA_013397975.1 Machaerirhynchus nigripectus | reverse complement strand
GGCTTCCCATGGGGGCTCCACTCGAGGGGCGCGGCGCAGCCCCGCCCGGCCGCAGCTCTGAGGCGGGAGCCAGGGCACCGCCGTGAGGGGTAGCCGGCATGGCGGTGCCGCCCCCTCCTGTGCCCGGGTGCTGAGCGCCGGCTCCTCGCGGGGCACAGGCGGGGCGAGGCTCCCCGCCTGCCAAGCGCCTGCTGCGGGGTCGGGAGCCGATGTATCTGAGGGCTTTGTGCGGCTCCGCAGTGTTTGTGGTTCTCCGTGCAATTAATGCATGTAGATATCTCCGAGGCGGGTGCCAAGAGGCTGATGTCAGGGTCTTCGCAGTGACAGGACGAGGAGCACCCGCCGTAAACTAAAACACATAAAGTTCCACCTCCACACGAGAAAGAACTTTACGTTGAGGATGGCGGAACACTGGAACGGGCTGCCCAGGGAGGGCACGGAGTCTTCCTCTCTGGAGATTTTCAAAACCCTCCTGGACACGTTCCTGCTCCAGGTGACAGGGCCCTGGCAGGGGGGGTTGGGCTGGGTGATCGCTAGAGGCCCCTTCCAACCCGAACAGTTCAGTGATTCTGAAGTCCTGAGCCCTGTTACCGTGTCCGTCGGAGAAGAGGGAAGTGGAGGGCGTTTGCTGGTGTTGGGTACTTTGAAATAAAGCTTTTCAGTTCTAAATCATGGGCATTATATACCGTTTTAATTGTACCACCAGGTAGTGCTTAGGTTAAAAAGGCCGTGCTGCATTTCTTTAAAACAATTTATACTGAAAGAGTTCTTGGAAGTCTAGAGTTCATTATGACCCTTTTAGACAGAAGTAAGCATGAAGTGCAGTGTAAGTGTTCAGTAAAGGAAATTAGTGGTGGACCTTTCAAGAAACTTTCAGGAAGGTGGTATTTTTTCAGGAAACTAGTGGTGACCTCAGCTACCTTAGTGTACACGGACACTACCTAAAGGAAAATATGTCAGTAAGGCAGAGATAAGTTGCAATAAAAAAGAATGTAAGAAATACGCATCACCAATTTCTAGTGGATTATGTATTTTATTGCAATCTGCATCTGAAATTATAGTGGAAGATTTCCCTTAAATAACTTAGAAAGGCATGAAATGATCAGTAAAAAAACCTAACATTTTTTCACTTAAATAGGTCAAAATGTTGATAAAATGTTGATTTGTTAATTTCAAGGGGGTACAATGACTTTTCCTAGTTAATTTGTGTTAACTGTCTTGCCTAATACAAAGTCTGACTTACTAAATTCTTTGCCTACTATTGAAGCAAATTAAGAATTCCATAGTGAGCAAGGGATAAGGAATGTTTGCTTTCATGGGTCAGTCTCGGTTTCTTGGTGTCATAGTCTCCTGCTACACATCAGTCAGTTTGGATTACCTGACTCAGGTTTTGTTTATCTTCCAAAATATTTTTGCTGTTCTTACACAGGTTCCCATCTTCAGATGACGTTAGTTTTGTGCTTGAAGTTGTAGAAGGAAAAGTAGTATTCATTGAGAAGTGATGGGTTTCAAGAATTCACTCTGTAGCACATCTTTCCAAAACAGTCTTGAGCAAATATATGCAAAGAATATGAAGCAATAATATCAACTCTTGTGTAATTTGCCAAGCTAAAGTTCATTTTCTTTAATATCTGTTGACTTTCTGGCATATTTAGATGTTTGAGGATCACACTGCAAACCATCCACACAAGCTGTGCTTTCTTCACACCTACCCGATAAAACATGGCAGGATTTCAGTTGCAGTTTCGTAGGCAAACAAGACAGGTTAATAGTTTCTTCCTGCTAGTGTGGATCAGACTGGACTCCTCACAGATAACAATCACTGCTGTCTTAAGAGCAATTGTGATGGTTCCCAACTCCACCGTTGGTTTCCAGGAGCATAGTGGTAAAGAAAGGAACACTTGTTGTTTGAAAAGACTCAGTCATAGCTCTTTTTCAGACAAACTCCACTTGGGAAGGGGTAGGTGATTCAGCACTCGTTGCTTGCCACTGAAAGCTGAAGCCGTGCCACTCACCGTAGGAGAATTCAGGACTCAGCAAAGGAAATTCAGGATTCATTTATCTGGACAATCACAGAGAAGGGGAAAGCTTTGATTTCCATCTCCATCCCAAGCATTAGCTCTGTGTTTTATCCTCATACTGTTTTGAATTATCTATATGTGGATCAGAAATCAGATCTCCTTCCTCCCTCTGACTTGAGAATGACAATCAATAGTTTAGAGAATCACAATTGCTTTTCTCTTCTTAGATATTTATCTGAGCCTTCAGAGGAGAATGTAATAATGAAAGGATACTGTGCTGCATAACTCAGGGGTTTGTCAGGGCTTCAGATACACAGTAAGATCAAACTGACCTGTGAGATGGCAATAATAAATCATATTTAGTATGTGACTGTATGCCAGGCGTGTGTGTGGTTTGTACCTAAGGAGCTGTCTGGGTGCGGCTGCCCCGCTGAGTCAGGGGTACGGAGGCCACCCTGCTGTGCTGACACCTGAGTCAGGGACCCATATGTGTCACATGTGTGGCATTCTGGAGAGAGGTGAACTGGTCAGGCTGACTGCACTTACGTTTATGCACATCCAGCTGTAGGTTATTTAGCTGTTAGCCCATTCTGGCAACTAATTCTGTACTAGCCTTAAATTAATCTCAAACTCATGGACGAGGGTGTTAGTAACTGCAATAATCTTATCAGTAACACCAACATTTCCATTGTACTATGAGACATCGGTGTTTGAATGCAGATTTATGCAGATTTATATCACACCGTCCAACTACACACTGTATTGTCAACTTAGCATTGTAGAGTAAGGAACACATAAATTAGTTTTCTTCACACTTGACTCTCTCTGAATATTTTAGTGATTCTAAATTATCTGTCAATGCATGTCCAACATGTCTGTTGCTATGGTGTTTTAATACTAAATGCAGAATTAAAGGGCTATGCAATACAATACAAAGACTGTACTATACAATTAAAAGACTATACAATAGTGTAACAATGAGCTGCCGCCTTTAGATGTAGGGCTGCCAACTTTGATTAATATGTGTATTTCTGCAAGCAAAGAATATAGACACTGGTACATTAGTGTGGAAGTCAACTGCCTCTATGAGGAAAGGGACTTCTGATCGCATAAAGTCAGAAGTACACATCATGTAATCTCTTGCATATTCAGATACTGGCCACTACTGGGTAAAATACATGGTTTGTGTCTTAATAGTCCTATTAAGTCAGATAAACATGTTGTCTTAAGTAGAACCATTGCAAAAGACCGAAAGAAAAACAGAACACATTTACATCAGATGTTTGTTACACCACCACAAACAAATACTATTTCTGTCTATTTGACTAATTTCGGAGTCCATATAGTACATGACAAAATCAGTGACATCAGTAATACCACTATCAACAGAGGCCCACTCACTTTAACTGAATGGCTTCTGTAAAAGATGGAATCTCATAATTAATCACCTTGTATACCACAAAACATATTAGTGAAATCTGCTAGATCATCATTCACCCTCGTGTTGTAGATAAAGCAGGAAGTGCAGTGTCTTACTGAAAGAAGAAATTACAGAGTAACCATGAAAATCACATTTTCAAATCACTATGGTTACAGATATTTCATAGTCAAGAATCTTTGAAAAGCTAGGAATAGAGTGCTAATTCTCAAATGTTAGGGGCTTAATATTTTGCAAATATTTTACGTCCTGCTCTCTCCCCGTGAGTCTGACACTGAATGCTCTGTGTCCAGCCCTGCTGGGTAGGAGCACTGGGGCAGGTGGGTACATCCTTGTGCACCTGAGCACAGGGCCACATCCCTCCTACCTATCATCTACCAGTTTTAAGCTCTAGAGCACTTGACAAACACCACCTCTGCCAGGACAAATACTATCACTTTATCACCAGATGGACAAATACATTATTTCAGCCCGATGAGGAAACAGTTACTGAAATTAACTCACTTTCCAAACATAGCAGAAGCATTGAGAGTCGAGAGTAGAGACCCCAGGTCAATAGATATTTGGGGCCATCCTTCAATTCCTTCCTTTTAAACAGATAACATACGCATCTGTGAAATGTCCTGCTAAGCTCATGCTTCGAGGCTGTAGGCTTGCTGATTGCTGGTGTGACGCTCTGATCATCACAGCTTGTGTTACAAGTGCTTTTTTTGGAAAAACTCCTATTATTCAGTCCTTTCCATAGGCTATGTTTAAGTACACAACAAATAATTAATACGTACAAGCAGTAGTCATGGAGATAATATGATCCCAAGTGGGTTTTTGGTAAGTGGCGCAAACCTGGCACATTCCCCATGCCTTGTACGGACAATTCCTACATAACGTTTCCTGTGTTAGATATGGGATAGATATATATCTTTGCTTTTTTTGCCAACACCCAATGGAGAAACCACTGCTTCTGGCTTTCAGATGGTTGGCTTTAGGAATATGAAAAATGTAGGACTTGTAAGACGTGGGGTTTTTTAAGCTGTAACATCTTAGCAAGGGGTTGAACTGCTCACTTCTGTGAAATCTCAAACACAGTACAACATCCGAATTATGGCTAAAATCTCACAGCATGTATCTTCTCTCCTCATCTTGGTCCGTAGACTTATGCCAAAATGCGGTAGTTAATCCGAAAGAAGGCAGCTGGCTAATGTAGCTGGGGAGGCTTCTGGGCCACAATGAGGATCATTTTCTTTGGAATGAGACTGCTAAACTATTAAATGTCTATAAATCCAGGTGACATTTTGCTTAGGATTATCATAACATTTCTACTCTTTAACTGTGCCCTTGCAAAGTAGTTCACTGTGCACTTGAACCATTCTTACCTTTATTCTGCACCTCTTGTCTGGTCCTGGAGATTCTGTTACACTTCAGCCAGGCAACATCTGACTGCTGGAGCCATTCTGTACCTGTTTACTTGAGTGAATGAAGGAGATTATCTCCATATTATAGCTGTTGCTACTTTTTCTTTTTTTCAGATATTTACTCACCAGTTGATTAATGTAATCAATATTACATTACAGTTACTGTCATAATGACCTTGTGCTGGGCCAAGCTGTTATTCTACAGAAAGGCTGCAAAAAAAGAATTGCAGCAAGAAAACTTGAGTTATTGTTCCCTCACTTTCCTGCGCAGTAAATGTATGTTTCTTTCATAGCACTGCCACTATCTTGCAGTGATGAAAGCATAAACCCAGCTGGGGAGTACCCATGACTTCTAGTGCATGTTAATATGATACCCATGTTGGTTTGGAGATGTCACAGGTGTCTTGTGTGACGAAACAAGTCCATATAACCTGCTAAGGATGGCTTGACTAAACTGCTGCCTTGCCCTCCAGCTCAGCATCAGCTCTCAAGCCCAGTTCCAAGCAGTACTGGCTGCTGCTTAAACGCTTTCTCTGAAGAGAAAGCCTGGGGAGGGGAATTTTCTTCTGAAATATCTTTGTGTATGTGCTAAAGGACAAAGAAGTTCACTGCACAGGCACACTTATTCTCAGATCCTGATTTTGCTTCACTGTGGTTAACAAGTGTATTATTAGTAATAGCTAGTTACAAATAAGAACCTGACCTTATTTTTAACCTAATACTGAATCAGATCTAATTGTAATAGGTGGGTTCATTGCTGTGCTTTGCTCTTTGAATATTCTCATTCAGAATTTCAGTGCCTTCCATCTTAGGTATTAAAAATAGGTGGCAAGTTGGATAATTATTATTGTTCCAAATCTCATTTGCAGCCTTACATAACAGTGTTCTTACCAAAAAGTTTATTTTAAGTGTGGAGTGGAGGAACATGCTGTAGCAACCTGAAATTACTTGCAGTACTGTAGCTGGGTTATACAGAGTCTATATAGAACTGTCTAACTGTCTCTTCTTTTTTTGATGAGTCATTTTAATATTAATCAAAACAAAGATATTAATTAATACCAAAATGTGTGGACTGCCTGAGCTTTGGAATGACGAAGTCCTGTGTTGTCAGTCGCAAGCACCCACGGTAATCTTAAATTGCCTGAGCAGAAACTGCTGGTCATTCCAACTCAATGACAGTCCAAATATTTTGTGAGTGTAATAGTAGTAAATATATAAACATGCAAAATGTAATAACAATGGTAAATTACTTAGAAAGAGACTAACCCCAGGTGGATAGAACTGCACTTGGTAAACCTGAGCTTCCTCAACTTGATAAACCCGGGCTTTCTCATTAGTCCCATTAGTAACACTGTGTTCATTCACAAAGTACTGTCTCCATTTTAATAGCTAAGACCATTTATCCCTCCAGCCATGAGCTGTGTCACCTTTCCTCACCTTTCTTCATCATATCTATCAAACACATGTGACTTGAGAAGGATGAAAAATGTTGGGAAGAAGTCGTGATCAATCCTGAGAATATTAGATACCTCCCTTCAGCTGTAACAAGCTCCCCTGCTCTCCCTGTGATCACAATAACAAAAAACCTTGATTCCTTCTATTTTAATAATAAATTTTATTTTTTCGTCTTGTATTTCATTGCATGCTGTGATCTCCCTCCTTGATCAACATCCTTTTCATATCAAAGCTAGCATTTATTCTTCCTGATTACTGTTCTTCTCCTCTATCCCTTTTCCTGTCCATAACTTCCTTTCTTGCCCCTTTTCAGCCTTGCTGAATTGGACCTACCCAAATGACCTGCAATAGCTCATGAGCTCTGAAAATGTTATTTTAAATTGTTTTTTCTCTCCAGAGTTCTGCATAAGATAAATATAATGAAAAATAAAAAATACACTGTTAAAAATTTGACTAATAAAAATCTCAGATTTGAGAAAAGAATGAGAAATGGCCATGAAGAGTGTCACATTAATCTCACTGATAGATGGTAATGTCAAAATTCTTGGCATTTCAGCTGGAACTGGGAACTTACTGAGGGAGCACCTGACATCCTTAGTGATGTGTTACAGCCTCAGTGGTAACTGCTGAGCACTTTCACTGGCAAAGTAACGTTCCCCCTGTTACCCCATTGCCACTGTATTGTACTGCATGTCTGTCATGCAGGTCCTACTCACACCTGGCTGTTGGAAGCCCAAACCAACAAATCCTAAAAGTTCTCAGGTTAAAAGCTGGGTTTGTGCTGGGCTGCCCGAGTGCACACTGAACTTGAGCTGAATAGCCATCGGAGTCCCTCCCTGGCACTAGGGACATCCAAAGATCAGTCTCTCTGTGCTCAAAGGCAGGAACCTGTAGTAACCCTGCTGCTGGGGCATGCAGAGGTTTACTCTCAGGTGTACGCATCTAGCACAAGCATAATGTTAATTTGTACACTTAACCAGTGTGGTTTTCCTCCTCAGATTACAAACTGAAAGTATCAATGAAGTTATGACTGTTGTTTTCACTAATTACTCCATACTTAAATAATGTTATCAGGTGTATTATCAGAGAGAAGAACTGGTTTCAGGAAACTGTCATTCACTTGAGCAATTATAATTTTTCAGTTCAACAATGAATGCATCTGTATCGGACTGAATGAGTGAGAGGCAGTGCAGGGTCTGCCACAGCAGTGGTTGATTTCAGCCGTGCAGAGTGAGAGGGGGTTTCCAGCTTGATAAGGGAGGCTCCCTGGCACAGAATCACTGGGGTCATGCTGTGGGGCACTGCCCAGCAAGTTTAATTTTGATTCAAATTTTACTTTTAAAAATAATCTTTAAAAAATCCATCTGAACATCCTCAGAAGAACATTTATTTCAGAAACATCACCTTCCAGACATCAGATACAGTACAAGTTATTCTCAACAGTACAAGGGTTAAACGGACCATTTTTGTGATGGGGCTGTTCCTACATGAAGTCTGTCAATGTAACTTTTCATAAATTGCCCTCTCTGTCCTGATTATAGTTACACTTCCCTTAACAAATGTTATCTATTACAGCAGAAAATCGTTGGTATTTTTTCTTCTAGTAGACAGAAAAACTTCACTGGCATAGTTCCTACAGCTCTATTTTTTTGACAGTCTCCAACTGAAGACAGTCAGGAAATGTACCAAAATCTACCAAGATTTACTCCTGTGTAGATAATACACCAAGTGAAAGAATTCCCACAATAAAGGTGTGTACATTACAGTAGCCTTGAGATAGGGCTGACTTCTTCCAAAACAAGTAATTCTGGTTTTATGTGACTATTTAATGCACTTCTGTGTTGAAGAAAATAACTCTTGGTTCTCAGTCTGTACTATGAAACCAGTATAGCAGGAGGTACCACGGACTGGTGAACAGATCAGGAGACAGGAGGAGATGTCTCTTGTATCTGTTTAAAGATCTTCAAGGCCATTTCAACTCCCACTTTCTCTTCTGTGAAGTGTTACAGCTACGATTAATTTTGCTAGTTACATGAGCAGATTTTCTACACTGAAATACACTTTCTTCAAAGAATAAGGTATCTTAAACAGAAAAGTCATGACTATTAGGAAAACAAACTCACGTCTGTGAAAAAGCTTCTGGGCAGTGTCACTGAATGCAAATACTTGCATTTTGTTCATCTGTTTTAAATGTTAATGCTTTCTACATATAATCCAGAAGAAACATATATACACATATATACATTCCTTGTAGAGAGGGTAGCCTCTCTAAAAAACATACTGACAGAGGGTATGTGTAACATGGCTTCTTACTTGTCTCAAGAGATTCTGCAGTGTCCAATGGCTTGCAGACACAAAGGTAATTTCACTTACTGAAAAATTATAATTGCTCAAGTGAATGACAGTTTCCTGAAACCAGTTCTTCTCTCTGATAATACACCTGATAACATTATTTAAGTATGGAGTAATTAGTGAAAACAACAGTCATAACTTCATTGATACTTTCAGTTTGTAATCTGAGGAGGAAAACCACACTGGTTAAGTGTACAAATTAACATTATGCTTGTGCTAGATGCATACACCTGAGAGTAAATCTCTGCATGCCCCAGCAGCAGGGTTACTACTGGTTCCTGCCTTTGAGCACAGAGAGACTGAGCTTTGGATGTCCCTAGTGCCAGGGAGGGACTCCGATGGCTATTCAGCTCAAGGTAAGTTCTGTGTAAAATGACATCAGAACCACAGCACTGGACAATAAGATTTCTGGGTGAGGGAGTGACTAAATGTATCCATCTGAAACTGCTAATACGTATTTTCAAAGTAGGGGTGCTATCAGCAAAGTACAGCTTATTGTGAAGTGAGACCATCTCTCTACCAGAGATGCTGGTAGTCCTTGTGCATCCAAATCCCTTCTACTTCCCTTTTTTATCATGGGATTGTGAGTTGTGCTTTTTTGGTTTTGTAATTAAAGGGTAGAATAGATGAAGAGAACTTGAAGAGCTGCATCCACTAATTTAATGTAGAGAATGTCTCTACATTATAATTTAATATAATGGAATTCTACTTCAGTGAAATAAAACTCTACAGTCTAGTGCTTGGGAATGTTTACTATATGAGCAGCTTCACTGTTGAAAAGATTTCACTGAGTCATACTATGACTCTCTGCCAAATACCAATCATATGACCAACCCAGCTAGAAAAGGGTGTTTCTTCATGCCAGTATATTTCACATGCCACCCTGCACTGAATCTTTTTTGGCTGTTCACCTGTGGATTTTATGTGGCAGCAAAGGGGGACAATGTAATCTGTCTGCATGTATTTAAAAAAAGAGTAGATACCAAGAAGCACAAGCCAGCTGGTCTAGTATTAAGAATGGTGTAACAACAGGGGTTAGGTTTGAAATTATTTCAGAGGTAGATTTAAGGCAGGCAATACAAACCAAACATTGACACTGGTAAAAGCAGTGATTGTCTTGCCAGTTCCAGGAATCAAGATGCTTCTCAGGAGATAACAACCAGTTTTTTTCTCTGAAAAGTTCAGAGAACAAACTCTTATTTCTATTGAGACAGGGGTTTTAATTTCTATAGTTAAGACAGAAAAATAAAATCCAAAAGTAGATGAATGAGTTTTATATGCAGCAGTGGACACTGCTAGATTTCCCTAAATCTCATAAAATACTTATATTTAACTGTAAATATTTGAGTGAAACTTGTGTAAGCTATGCTTTGGGAATCCTCTATTTTATTACTGAAATGTTTTTTATCTGTGGAAAGCTACAGCAAATGTCTTGTGCTAACGATTCTTTACTCAGCAAGCTCCAGCTGTAGATACATAATAGCCATCTCCCACACAGCTCACCATGCTTAGCAATCAATACATTGTCTCCTGCATACAAAGGCTACTCCTCTGATAATCAGTCACTAGGGTAGGGATGAAATCATCAGGGAAAATAGTACTAGAAAGAACAAAAAGGCTCACAGTGGGCCCAAGTGTCTCTGCTCTAACCCTTAACACCAACTAAAATATCCTACAGATTAACTTGCCCCGGTGACAACTGAGTAAGGACGTTAAAAGGGATGAGCACACATAGCACAGAAAGTTTAAGTTATACTTCCCATCAGAGTGATCTGTGAAATCACTGTTAGGCTGTGTGGGAATAATTGAGAGGTCACAGGGGATTATATGAGCATTTATGTTTCATTCTGGCTTAAGTGTGTTCAACTCCAGTGGTATCAGCCAAATTGTTTCCGTCTTCAGTAATGCTGCATTTGCTCCTAGGCCGTGAAAGAATAATACATATATTAACTGCACACATTTATCTGCCAGTGAGATCTCAGGTTTTCAAATTTTCAGCATTCAACTACTGAACATACTGAAGCTTCTCTGCCTGGTGTAAGGGAATGAAAAACAGGATGGTTAATGGTTTAAGAACACAACACATCCCACCTCCCTCAAAACAAAGCAGAGCACTGCTTTAACAGCAGCAGGTTTTGCCAGGGAAGCTGATATGTGGTGCTCAAATCTTCACCTACCAATGTATGAGATGTGTTGCTCCCTTTTCCCTGCTCTCCTTTGTCTTCCCTATACTTCTCCTGTAGCTCTCAGTTGAGGAATGACTCCTGCTCTGACTCTTTCTCATGTCCCTACTTTAACTATAACCTTATCCTTCCTCCCCATCAAAAGGACTTCTGGTTTGGAGAAACCTTCACACCATTTAAGCAAACCTATGATTTTAGTGAGCAGTCTCTCCTTTGGCATCACGTGCTCTTCAAACCGCAGCAGAACACATTCCATGAGATAATTAGCAGCTGTATTCAAGGGACTCCAGGGAAGATACGAGCTCTGAATTTTGAGAGGATGTTTGTAAATCTGATGTAATTTTGTCTCATCACAGCCTGCATAAGCTCCCCCTGCAACAGAACAAAGGACAAAATTAACCAATGAGTCCAAAATACTTACACGAGGAAAATAACTACTTTCTTTCCAACAGCTTTTTCTCTGTTGGATCTGTCTGTAATACCCCAAACCAACTAGAATGGAAATCTGTTAGAAACCCTCCAAAATGATGCTTGGTTCAGGTAAGGTAAGGTGCTCTTTGCCTGACACATTCACTGAAAATCAGGTTTTTCACTTGGAAAATACACTTCTGCAGTCAAGCAACTGTGATGTGTTTCTTAAACATTTACCCCTTTTGCAATACTTAGTAATTTTAATATCAGCTCCTCTGCAGAAAATAATTAAACCCAAATAGACAGAAACTTGTGGCAAAGAGCAGAACTCCCAGAGCTGCATGGTTGGTGTGACTGTGCTAAAGCCTCTTGCACAGCCCGTGGGTGACTCTGTGATCTGGAGGTGCCTTCACAGAATCATTGAGTGCAACAGATATTCCTGCACTGGGTAGTTATTTCCACCATACTCACAAAAGCACCTTTGTGTCCCCGCAGTTTTCTTCCAGCAAGGAGGTTCTTGCTTGTGTTAGGATTTCCTCTTTCCATGGTGTCCTATTTGCTAACTCTGCAAGGTGGTGGGAGGAATGCAGCATACAGGAAAGAATTTCTAATTTCCCAAGGCCAAAGCATTTAACAGCAGAGATTAGCTGATTATCTGGTCTTCTCTGACCACCGTTCTAAAACCTGATAGTTGCTTATATCTGAACACACTGAGCACATTTCTAAAATAATTCAGATACTGGTATTTTGTGTGAAAAGCATCAGATTTTATTACCAACTCTAGAATAGCATTTTCCATCGGTAGTTCTCAGTGGGCTTTGTAAAGTCAATACCACTTCACAGGTGAGGAATCAGTGTTCAGCAATGAGATTATTTACCCCAAACCATCTCAGCAAGCAGCACAACAAGGCAGGAATATGATCCAGACAGTTAGACTGGCATCAGATCCAGCTGGCCATTTAAAGTGGAAAATATTTTATTATTTATTCTTGGAGGATTTGCTAGCTCAACCTCCCTTTCACATTTTTTTTTTAAGCCTCATAGATACTGTTTTTCTTTCTGGGATCTCTAAGGTACCTTCTTCCTTCTTCTGAGCTGAGATCCAGTGAATGAAATCTGTTTTTCTGAGCTCTAACCCAAAGGCCATGGAAGCTTTTTCTGGATTTGGTGACATTAAGCCCCCAGTTCCCTACTTACCCCATGTCCTCAAGATAAATTTTTAGATAGGATTATACAGGAAAATGCATTAAGAGAGGAAGAGGGTTTAAAAATAGCCTAGCATCTAAATCGGGATGTAATCTCCTCTAATTCTCCCAGTATCTGAGCATAGGGCACGGGGCTGTACTAGCCTGGTGTTGGTAAATTTGAGCCACGTGCAGGATATACACCTTACAAATAGTAACAGCTGGCAGCAAATCACGGGCCAGGGAGCAAAAAGGAAAGGGCAGCATTATCCGAGTGCTTAAGTTTAATCAACAATGCAAGACTAAGGGAGAAATCAAGATGTACCAAAATTGTCCTAATTCTGATGATGTGACTTAGTTGCCATGAAACATGCTAAACTGTTCATATTTCAAAATTTTATATTGTAATGGCTGAATTTAAGTAGTTGTTGTGTTTTAAAGCCACAATATAAAATAAATATTTGTTTTAAACTTAAACATAACAACAGGGCTCTTTATTTTTTAACACTGTTAATTTTTTTAGCATTCCAGACTTGTCATAGCATTTTACTGTGTTCTACTATCCAGCTTAGGTAGCTTGTACTTTTTTTTCCTAGCAACATCAGTGACCACCTGAAAAATGCGACAGGGGAAAGCTAATGAAAAATTTTAAATGTATGTCAATAAATAGGAAAATTTATTGCAGTACAAAGTGGAATTTGCATCCTAATTCCTGTGATAAACAAAGACTTCTAGACTTCAGAACTCATTAACTCTTCCAGTTTCCTTATTGCATGAGCTTTGCTGCTCAGCAAAATTCTTTAAATACTTTACAGACACCTCGTGATGCCAGATAATGCCATGGTCAAGCAGAAATGGCTTTCTCTCAAAAATACAGGATGGACGAGAGAGCCCCCACAACACATACAGCCTCAATAACACATTTTCAGTACAACCAAACTCCTTCCAGTTTCTGTTAAACACGTGGAACAGCAGTTTAACTCATCTCCACTAGGTATTTTCCTAGTTCCAGTTTCTTTTACTGCCTCTACAGGTAATTTATGCCCAGTTACAATCTTGGATCATGCTGTGGTGACTCGGCTGTTAATGTATAACTGCTCCTCTTGCTGCAGATCCGCCATCACTCAGGGCTGGTAACAGAAAACATTAAGATCACTATAAAATGCCTATTAATTTTCTGTTAGCTTTTTGTTTCTTTGCAATTTATGTTCTCCAAGTAGATCTTCCTCCCAGAAATGCATGTCTGCATGCTTCCTCTGCTCTTACATTAATGTGGCAATTCCTCATGTGTTTTCTGTGTGTACTAATCCCTGTAGCATGCCATTAATTCATGGTACAGTCAGTTATTTTAGGCACGGATATTGGAGAAACAATTAAAACAAGACTTCAGTATCATAGCTATGCAATTACTTTTTGTTTTCTTGTTTTCTTTAGATACTCAATGGGCCAAAGTCACTGTCGGGGGTTTCAGTTTGGAAAGCCAAGGCTGTCCATGCCGTGGGTGAATCTGCCCCTCTTTTCACTGTGTCCCTCCCCAGGCCGTAGTCTCAGTGGTGCCACAGCATCTCTGTGAGATTTCTAGCAGGAAAAGGATCCAAGCTCAAAATACCCATCTTTGGTCAGGTTATTTTAATCCAGATCAGGTCCTTGACCGGGTTCACTGCGCAACCCCACATGCAATTATGCCAGCACAGCTTAGGGAAAGATGTGGGACCGGAGAGAAACAACGTGACTTTGGGCTGCAGCAGGCAGAGCTGCTGCCAAGAGAAACATTGATCAAGCTGTACCAAATATTTGTTTTGAAACAATTTTGAAATATAGTTTCAGAACACTTGCAAATAAAATGTGTTTAGTTGTTGGGATAAAAGTCTAAAGCCAAAGCTAAATCTGCCTCCTAATTATACAGAATAAACAGATAAAAAATTAGACTATGGAGGCTAAATAGGTAATTTCACTGTTCATATTTAAATATTAGCTATTTAACAACAAAAAATATTAAATAAATATTTTTGACCACTCATGCCTGTCACCCTACTCACCAAACTGCAGCTCACAATCAGTGTTTAGGAGTGAAGAGGCTTCCAGGGCAATGCTGGACCCCTAACTCAAGCATGACTCACCTCTACTACACCAAACTACACCAAAACCTGCTTTTGGCTAAAATGTCCCATCTCATTTTCACATTAGCTTTATTTTTCTTAATGATGCTGGGACTGGAAAAGTTCAAAAAGAGAGGTAGTTGAGATACCACATCCTGGAAAAATTTGTTGTTTAAAGATTAGCATGTAAAAAAATACCTTTTGTTCAAAATATAAGTAATGTTTTTCATCTGGCAACTGTTTTCCCGTTAAATGATAAAACATTAAAACCTGAACTAAAAATAATCCTGTTGACTGTTCCAGTTCAGGAAAATTCTGTGAGCCAAGTTTTGTTCTTTTTTTCAGTGGCTGTTATTCCAAGTTAAGTCAGCTCAGCAACTGCTGACTCCACAATCACAACTGCTTTCATACAACCTTCATTTACTTTCTTTTATTTTTGGAAACTATGACAAAACATCAGCTGGAACACTCAGTCCAGCATTTTCTTAACATATCTGGAATAAAACAGCAGAGGATCATCTGCAAGAGAAATATTCCATAACAATGCACAGCCCCCTAAAGGATGTCTCATATCCCTACCTGGGAGGTCCTTTAACAAGTGAAGATGTTTCTCGTTCTGGTGTTTAAAATCACCAGTGGGTCTTGATTACAGTAACAATTTTATGCAGCAATAAATATTTTGAGAAGAGCAGTTCTCACCTTCCCAAATCTTGCACCATTCTGTCAGGCATTAAAATCAGCATTTCTCATCTTTCAGCAGTTCTACATCTCTGCTGTTACTCTGTGCTTTGAAGGAGAATTTGATTTTGTTTCTTGAAAGAAGTTGGCTCTCAGCTCTGGTAAGAATCTGATAGCAAAAGGTGATGTTTTAAGTTATATTAAATAATATTTTCTCTTAAACCATATGCCAGCATCTAAAGTAAATCTGCTATTTAACAACTCAGAGAGCCAAATCCCTCATGAGTAGTTCCAAGGATAATGGCAATTGTGTACATTAGAAATTAAGCTTGTCAGCAAAGAACACAACCAATAGTTTTCCTTTGCAGCAAAAATCGCGACACTTTGTCTGTGTAAAAGACGTGGACAAACGCACTCGTGTTTACAGTTCCCCTGGGATTTCCCAGGGAGAAGGCACACTCGCAGCTTGTTGGAATATCCTCGCTGGAAGGGAGTACAGCGATGACATCGCTCCGCAGCCTCGGGACTGATGGAAGAAATCCGTGGATTTCGAAAGGCTCCACAGCCACACCTGCTGGCTCGGCGGGCTCGGCACAACACGGGTGAAACAGAGGAATTTTTACGGAAATCACTCCAAAAGAACGCTTAATGCTGCGTCACGCCGTGCTGCCTTCGAGGTGTCAGAAAAATGGTCAACATTTTAAAACAGTGTTACACCAAGTGCTGTATGGAGGTTCTTGTAAAAACCTCGTTGTGCTCAAGCCAAGCATTAAAAAAGAGAAAAAAATAGAATTTACATTTCCTAAACTCCCACAACCCATTGGTGCTTCTTTATACATTAAAAGGTGATTGCATAGTATCTGCTATTCGACTGGAGAGTTTGCTTTACTCACCCTCTGTCTGGGTGGCAACAAAATGGGTTTTTTTCACTGTTCACTGTGTGATTTCTTCACTCTGCAAAGGGCCAAATCTGATGCTTTTCCATGATACAGTTATGCCTTCTGAGGAGCAGGCTCAGGAAAGTGAAGACTTGGCCACTGTCCCTGAGTCTACTCTTGCGTAGGAGAACATATAATTAATGTTTTGTGAAAGATCTTACAGAGCTTTAGGGAAATACAGGCTTTGGGGGACCTTTTGAGACATTCTTGGGCTTCTCTAAATATCTCTCCTTTACTGCACACACACACACACAAAAAAAAGGACAGTTTGCCCTACAGGAGCAGTTTACCAATGTGTACATAGTTATGGACTGATATCTGTTCATATCATTAGACAATCCATAACTGAATATCATCAGGTTATTAGGAGTCTTTTCATCTAGTGCTATTCCGTGTCTGTTCTCTACTTAAATTATCTCTCATTTTTTTGTCATTGCACCTACTTTGGTAACATCTGGGATGTCTGGGCCTTTTTCTGTTGCTGTGTAACCTAGTTCACGGGTTTTGGCTCATCGTTCTGAATTGGTACAGTGGGTGGGTGGAAGGTGAGTTATTATTTTAGCTCCTAGTTCTAGGGTAGGTAAGGGCCCCAGAGTTTTATCTAAATTATACTGGAGAAATTATTCCCTCTAGGAGGACTCTGCTGGCTGAGGACTGTCCCAAAATACTCTTCTAATTTGCTAGATAGGGGTTATGAATGGACTGTCAGGGTAGCTGGGGCTGTTTCACCTCTCTTTAGCCAGCCCTTGTATCTTTATTTCCAAATTGCATTTACATGTGCTGCCCTACCCTTTATGTTTCAATGGATGTGATTCACACTCATGAACAGAGCCAGAGTCATGCAGTTTTTGAGCACGGAACAAAGGTCATCAAATTAAATCTTCTGGGCAGCCAGGAAAATGCAGCACCTCTGACTACAGATTCTTCCTCCAACGTGCAAGATCTTCTCTGAGTGTGTCAGAAGATACAATGGGTTTTCAGCCCAGCTCAGGTGGGTTCAGACTCCCTGCCAGCAGTGTTTCCAGAGCTGATTTTACCATATCAACATGCCATATGTTCCTCTTCTGCATAGCTGAGGGATATTGCCCAACTAAGACTATCAGTCTGGAGCTTCTTAAACTAAAGGGCCCACGTGAGAAAGGTAGGATCCCTATTTTCCATACACAGTTTGGAATATCTAATTTCATAGTTTAATTATTGCCTAATTTGAGTCATATGAAACATTTTCTGAGAACCTCTGCTTGTCTTCCTTGGCTGTTTGGATGAAAAACAGATGCTTCCAGCATAAACAAATAAATCCGATGTCTGAAATGGATGGACTAATACCCCTCTAAAGCCAGAGGAAGAGACCAACTTTCTGTATCATGTCCTCATTCTGAAAGAACATATCTCCATTTCTATTTAGCTTCCAGCTACCACAGCTGGATGGTGGTGGCCACTTCTGAAGTGGGGCAATTTATAATGTCCTTTTATGCTGTCTCTGGGATTCATCTTACATGGAAAAGATAAGAAACCTGAATAAACATACTAAGAGAAAATGAAATAAATTCTCCTTAAAGCTCTCAAAATGTTTATGAAGGATTTTGGAGGGTTACAAAGACCTCTGAGGAATCCAAGTAGCCTGATGGATAAACTGCTTTCCCTTCCTTCTCTCCAAAGCTCCACTTCATTTTAAGTGTTAGACTTAGTTGTTGTAACTCAACACCTTCTGAAAATGTATCTGTAACATTAAGTCAATCCATCATCAACAAAATCAACGACTCTGGAGATTTTAACAAGTCCCACTACGATTATCAGAGATTGGGAAGGACAGAACGAGAAAGAGAAGGAGTAACCCCTTCTGTAATTGAGCCGTGGGAGGAAAATTTGGCCTCTGGTCCTTCCTTTTCCCTGTCTCCTAGAAATGAATGAGACCCTTCATTCCTCTGCAGCAACTGCATTTTCTATTGCAATAGAAAGAATGAGTCAGAAGAGCCTGCTGCTGGTGAAAGCTTCACTGGGTTATCCTCAACAGAATGCTTCATCCTTTTTGTTTGAGTTTTTGTGGTGTTAATCAGTTATGAGAAATGCCTGGTATCACCACAAGCACTCTGGATTTGTAAAAAAAGCTTTTTGCTTGTCATTTATTTTAAGACTTAATGAAAAAGCTCTCTTTGTGGAAGAAGAAGACATTTTAGGTATGCTCTTAAAAATGAAATAGAGCAAGCTAGTAAAAAAGAAAATGCATCTCAATTAGATTATTTTTCCTCCATCTGTTCTCTCAGATCTTTTTATGGCAGGAAATTGCCTATTGGATTTTTGATTTTGCTTAATGAAAATGGCAAAACTTAAATCCATTCCCATTCCCACTGACATCAGAGGAAACAAAATTCAGTGTCTGAACAAAATACTTCTTTTTTTAACCGTTAGCGTCTGCAACTGCATCTCAGTGAATACAGTAATTATAACATCAGTGAATTTAAGTTAACTGAAATACTTTAAAAACTGTGGACTGGCACTTATACTTCTGAATCTCCTTGGCATTTCTGAAAATCACAACTTCTCTAATTAGGGAAAGGAAAGAAAGGAGGGGAGCTGAATGACCATGTAGAAGAAGGGAAAACAAAGAAATTCAGGTAATTTTTGCAGCTCTGGAATATAAGAACAACCTTAGCTCTGGAGGCAATTGAATTAATTCCTAACCTAAATGTTCCTTTTGCATCTTTGTTTTCGTATGATATGCCACATTCTTCCTGTGTGGGCAACCCAATAAAACCCTGTGAACTCCCCATTTGACTTTGGGGCAACAGACTGTAACTGGATGGGATTTCTAATAGGAAGTGGGGTTTCTAATAGGAAATAGCATTTCCAGTAAGGCAGTGAGCTGGGGAAGCCTTTTCCTCACATTTTTTAGGATGCTGAACTTCAAGAAGTACCATCCCTGAAAATCCTGGGCTCTATAAGAAACTCTGAGGAAGTGTCCAGCTGCTTGACAAACAGGACATTATGAACAGGCAATAAATCAACTGGTTGAAAGAGATATAAAGATTGTATACCATATTCTTTTTTTATATCCATGTAGGGATTGGTAAAATACATTCCAAATCTCTCATCAAAAAGCCTACTATCTTCAAAAGTGAAATGAGCCCATATATCCAGCACTGCCATGTTCCTCCCTGTGCTTCCTCACAGAGAAGAAGGATATGTAAAAGCAGATCCTTCCCGCTGACTCATTCTCCTCTATAAACTGTATCTGAGGTTTGAGACTAAGAGAATTATCCTGGCTTGTTAAAAAATATTTACCTCCATGTTTATAGTTCAGCACTGCCAGAATAACTACTGCAGGGTATTGTTGTTATAATTATTACTACTACTACTACTACTAATAATAATAATAATAATCAATATCTAAAGCATGAGTGAGAACATGACTTATAACAGGAGTTCTCACTCCTCTCCACAATTCCAAACCTCTGCAAAATTCCATAATAGTAGGTGGACAACAACAGAATTTTACAAAATGCAGAATAAAGTCTTTACTGGAAATTAAGTACACACTTGGAAAAAATGCCAAGTTACGGCGTTGTTAACCATGTGTGCTGTGTCTCCAAAGTTCCACATTGGTGCTTCCTCTCTTTTCCAGCTTTTTCTCTTGCATTGCTCCATAGAGAGCCCCTGTGGAGATCATCCAGGGGCTGAGTGCCAGCACTGATGGACTTTTTTGATATGGACAATATGGAAAACCATCTGCAGGGCAAACAGGCACAGGTTACCTGGGAATAACACAGATTACCATCTTCTACATGTTTATAAAACAACTCTGCTCTTTGGTTTATACAATGACAGTGCTATTTTTAAAGATAAACTTTGCACTGCTTTGACTGAATCTGGAACCAGAACATAATGGTAACTCGGACTTTAAATGTAGGTACATTACATGTCACCATTTAATTTAGCTTTTATATGATTATTTTCCTTTTGCTAAGGTGGCACTGTATCCAGAAGTTCATGTGCAGGAAACTGCTTTTTCTATACCAGTTGAATTAGAGGTTCCATCCCCCTCCAAAAAACCCCACATATATATTTTCCATGTGTAGGGTCTTTTGAAATCAGTTAAGGAGCCCTGTACCATTGTGTAACCACATAATCTGTATAAACATCACCAGGGGCAGCTCATGTTTAAGCAAAACCTAAATCAGAAAGTTTAGTAATTCCACTTTGTGTTAACAAAATATTCTCAGATGAGATCATGGTGTATAACAAAGGAAGGGGGGGAAAAAGGGAAAAAACCCAACAAAACCAAACAAAACAGTTTAATAAGAAGCAGGTTCTGTTTGTTTTAAAAGTACTCAAGGCATGAAAGCATGGACTGAAAAAACCCTCCTGCTACATCAGAACTGACTCTGAGGCACAGAGTGCCCTCATTTCCCAAAGTCATCAATGTCCTGATCCTACTGCAATTAGCAACTGCTAATGTAGGTGATGAGCAAAAGAGAGCAGGATTTTGGCACAGTACAGTATGGATTTTGGCACAGCACCCAACCTATCAGCAGCAGGACAAACCAGAAGTGATTCAAAGACACGAGACAGAGTGAAGAAGGACAAGGTGGGAATGCAGAGTACTGAATACTTTCAGCTCTTCTGAATTTCAGAGATGGGTCCGAATTCTCTTGGGTAGCACTGCTGCTACCCAAGTCCTTCTTCAATCATCCAGTCCAATGTTCCAGTTCTGCAGATAATTTCATACCAGTTGGAAGCCTTAAACTACAAAATTAACCCTTAATAAAGAATTAACACATTTGATATGTGTATGACAAATCACAACAATAAAGAAAAGGTGTGATCCAAAAGCAATAACATTTTATTTATGATTAATCTTTCCATGAGTTCTTTCACTACTGTTGTGAAGGTACTCAGTTGCCCATTCTAACTGGAAAAGGTATTTTTAAGCTTTTTGTTATCCAATCCATGGAAATAACACTGGAGCTCATATAGAATTGTATGATTGATAAATTCCAACACTAAGTGAAGTCTTTTCTTTCTCCTTACATACATTAATCAGGTTATCAATATTATTATGATGAAATCTTTTTTGGTGAAAGAAGAAGAACACTTTCTACCATGGCTTTTTACTTCAGTTCATAGAGACTTCCTCTGAAAGGCTGATAATGAGAACTGTAATTTGCTTAACTAAATAGACTGCCATTAATTTGAAAACATGCTAGAAGTCTTTGTTTCTGCTCCCTCAGCCTTCCTCCAATATTCATACACACTTACCATATTATTTTTCATGGTGCATCTTTAGGCTCTGAACCAATACTGCTGTACCAGGAATACAGCAAAGAAGGGAGGAGCTCCTTTCATTAGCTTAAAAATATCCTCTTGAATGCTTTTTATTTACTCTAATAAATCATAGGTAACAACTCCCACATTAAAAGAATCACAGCAAAACTGTACTTTTTCATACTGAGGTCCATTTACCATTTAATTTTTACATTACTAGCTGCTGATATTTTGAAGCAGTTTTAGGTTAACAACAAAGCTGGTTTTAACTCAATGCAAAAGTTTCTTATTTTAATTACCCCCCTCCCCCCCCCCTTTTATTCTTTAAATTGAGGGCTACACTCTCACCGGTGCCAGGTCTCCTTAGTGCCACCAAGAGCCAGGACATCAGTCCGTCTTTAGAGGGAACTTCGAGGGAAGCTGAGAAACCCATATGGCAAAATGTGCCATTATCCCCGATTAAAAATTGGTAAGAGCTAAATTTTTAAAACATCCAGTTACTGCAAAGAGTGGAAATGGGATGAATATAAAGCATAGAAGTAAGACTCCAAATAAGTAAGAATCTAAATTTATAACCTTGTAATCTGGCTACAAGTTATTGTTTCTGTACTTGGCAGAAGTTCAGTTAAATCACCGTGAGCTGGTGTGTCTGGCAAGGAGAGAATCCAACCTGGCCCATGTCCAGACTGAAATTCTTACGGACTTTTCACAAGCAGAGGTCTGAACTCAAACTCAGCTTTTGGGGGAAATCTCCCCACTGCACCCCCACAGTGCTGAAATATCTTTGCAAGGAAATACTTGTAGATAATCCCTGTTCTGTTTGGGGATGGCACAGAACTGGTGCAACAAATACACTGCCCCTTCCGTGGCCAGTGTGCACTGGGGATCTCGGGGAGGGAACCAGAGCCAAGTGACGCAATCCAAGCTGGAAGAAAGGCCAGCTGGGGAAGCTGGGGCAGGGCACTGTGAGCTCCGAGGATGGCCCCGGAATCACAGAACTGCGAGAAGCCTCTCAGCCAGCTCTGCCTTCCCTCCCCCACGGCCTGATGGGGACAGGCAAAACTCTGGGATGGAGGCACCCACAGCAACGCCCAGGCAGGACACCAGGAACTCACCCGGCTCACACGCGTCATCCTGTGACGGGTCAAAGTCACCTTAGAAATTGTCTGGTTTTGCGAAATGCTGCACAAAAATCTAGTACTTACTCAATATTAATATAGAATGTGCTGTAAAATGTTGCCTTTAACTTAACCTAATACCCTATCAAATAGCATTTAAAAAATAGAAATAAAAATTGAACTTGAAACATCTTTCTGATTAGGAAGTTGTTGTATATATCCCAGTATTACTCAAGAAGGAAGACATTAGTTTCTGTTCTAGACCACAGACCGTGTAGGGATTTTTTCCAAGTGTTTGAAGCACTGTTACAGTGGGTTGTTTCAATGGCTGCAGAGAGAAAAAACCTCTCCAGGCACCAAATGACAAAGTTAGTGTTGAAATTGTTGTTTTCCACCCATCTATGGAAGTCAGTGGGTTACAAGTACACAATAAATTGAAAACATTTGAACTAAAATGCCCATAGTGACATTATAATGGCAGTGATGCATTTAAGTTCATTAAGCAAGGAAGTACTGGAAATAATTATCAGCAGATACAAATCTAAAATGGATATTTAGTGCAGATTTCATTATGAGACATTAAACCACCTTTGCAAGGCCAGAGCCTCTCTTTTATTGTTAGTTGGGACTGATTTTTTTGAAAGTAGCTTGGGATATATTAATTTTAAAACATACATGTGCCATGCAATCAACAGAACAGAAATTGCATCTAGTTCTTCAGAGGAAAAAAAAAGGCTTTTAATTTATTACTAAAACTGCCATCTACACATGTTACTGCCATGTAGGATTAAAATGTTCCATTAGATAATGTCAATATACTGTTCCCTGGTGGTGTCAGAGAAGAAGAAATATTGTCCCTGATGAGATATCGCTGAAAAAGTTCCCACATCAGGTGGAAACAACAAAGGGTTTCAGACTCAGCTCGAGCTTGGTGCTGGTGTTTGGTTTTTGTTTACTTCCCTGCACAGGCTGAGGGTGACTTGGGCTTCAAAGGGCAGAGAGCTGCCCTGGAGACAGGGGATGCCCTGTCTGGGCTCTGAAGCAGTGCCTGTTAATACTGAATTAATTAGTGTTGTTAAACGACCTTCATTATGTGTACAGGTTCAAGCTTGCACTTGTTTTTTACAGATTGCTTTCTCCCTTCTGAGTTAACAGGAGCTAAATATAAGCTGGATAAAGGTAGAGGAGCAGCAGTAGAATGAAAAATGAAAATGTGTGTGATGGGAGGAGGAGGAGGAAAGTCCAGAGGAGGGGATAGCTTGCCAGGAACCATTCATCGCTAGTGTGGGGAATAATACTTTAGTGGCTGGGGTATTACCGTTTCCTATTACCAAGCCTTTTGGAAAAGCTTGCTCCCCTGCAGTACCAGGCTTTATGTGAATACCTCACTTTTGGCATCTGACTATTTTCACTGAGGCGGGACGTTGGATTAAAGTGTTCTGAGTAAACCTTTGCTGAGTTAAATCCCACACTGTGTGAAATACAAATTCCTCTTCTAAATAACCCAGTCAGTGGTGCTGCTGCAGCAGGGCCTGGCACTAACTTTGTGAAAAAGAAGTACTGAGCTTTGTCCTGTGTTAAACTCTGGGTTGATACTCTTCCACCACCTGGATGGCTGAAGGCAGAGGGAAGGGGCAGGGCATGCAGACTGTTTATTTCTGTCACCTCATTATGAGTCCCATGATGTTCTGACCTCCTTAAAATCATCTGAAAGAAAAGCAGGGAGGCACATGTAACCACACAAATCCAAGTGCAGGGATAACTTCCAAGACTCCATGTAAGAACTGGGTCACGACTTCAAAGAGACCTGCTCTGTCTGTTGGAGTAATGGGATTTTAAAAAAGGGCTGAGAGCCAGGACATCAGTCTGTATTTAGAGGGAACTTCGAGAGATGCTTAGAAGCCCACATGACAAAATGAACCATTAACCCTAATTAAAAATTGATAAGAACTGAATTTTTAAAACATCCAGTTACTGCAAAGAGTAGGGGTGGGCTGAATACACAGCACGGAAGTAAGAACCTAAATGTATAACCTTGTGGTCTGCCTACGAGTTATTGTTTCTGTACTTTGCAGAAGTTCAGTTAAATCACCGTGACCCGGTGTGTCCGGCAAGGAGGAAATCCAACCCGGCCCACGTGCAGCCTGAGCCGCCCGGAGCGCGGGGGCAGCGCTGCAGCTCTCCCGGCCGGACCCGGGGCGCGGGGGCAGCGCTGCAGCTCGCCCGGCCGGACCCGGAGCGCGGG
>VZRQ01006824.1:1688213-1741388 GCA_013397975.1 Machaerirhynchus nigripectus | reverse complement strand
GGTCACGGGGCGCCGCGATGTCGGGTGGGCTGCGGGCGCTGCCGGGGGCCGTGCCCGGCTGGCCGGGCCGGGGGCCGTGCCCCCCTGCCCGCACCCCACCTCCGCCGAACACGTCCGGCACCCGCAGGCTCCGGCTCCGGAATAGCTCAGGCAGAATTCGGAAGTGTTGCAGGCTTGTTGGGTCGGAGGGTCCCTCTGAAGATAAGTTTTTTGTGATAGGCGACTGAAAACGAAGCGCAAAGAATTAGTGAACGCTTGGTTTGTATGTAATAAAAACCAAAATGCCCTTTAATGTTTTTAGGCACGTGATACTATAGTTAAAGTGTACAATCTTGAGGAATCTTTTCTGTAATATATGCGAACTGCTAAAGGAGCAGTTATTAGTTGCACTCTTTTAAATGGTAATGACTGAACCACTGACTCTGGGATGAATTATTTCCAGTCTGACACGTAAACACACTTAGAACAGAGTGTGGAAAAGGGTGGGGGGTTTCCTTTTAAGATTTACAGTAAGAGTCCTCCGGACTGGCTCGCTCAGGAGTAGTTGGAGGTGAGTCAGCTTTGATAGTGTCTCTTTTTTTAGCGTAGCTACGTTATACCAGCCCCTGAAAACACATCAGTAAACACTTGACGTGTATTGTAGTTGCTTTACGTGGCTGCACGTAAAGCACCAGCGACAAAAACCTGATTCGTGAATCTAGAAGGAGTAGGAGGTTTTTGGGAAGTGGACCCCTCCCCTGCTGTTGTGAGTGTTGGTGTTTGTTAAGTGGGTGTTGCTTGATTCCCGTTCAAATCAAAACAGGATATTCAGACTTTTTATTGTATTTGGTTACACAGATGGACCAGTGATTTTTTTTTTCAGGCTGACTAATTTATTTTTCAAGGTTGCAATCAGATGTGGGTTTTATGTCTTCATATTCCTACAAGGACTGGTTTAATAATTTTGAAGTTAAGGCTTGAGAGAGGACTCTAAAGCTGTGCAAAAATATAACCAAGTAGACAAAGTAAATCAAATCTATTTATCATATATATTGCAACTTTGATATTCCAAACCTTATGTAACTTTTTCATGTAAATTTTTATTTTACTCTGCTCTTTCGTGCTGCAATTTATGTATTTGTTTCTTATTTTACTTGTACTTCACACTGAAACAACAGACGGTGTGCTGTGAACTCTGATTCACCTCATTTATTTTAAACTGCTTTTGTATACTGTGATTGTCAGGAGCAGTGAAGGGAGAACAGTTCAGCAGATTTCTTACCTCTTCTAATTTGTTTGAATAAACAACAACAAAAAAGTTATTTATTTATTTTGCTGATAAAAAAAGGAGTACAAATACCACATTTTCCTTCCTGTTTAGGACTTTCAGGATTAGTCCTATTTGCAGTCCTTGCCAGATCCTTTCTGTAGTTAGACCCTGTGACAGGTAGGGTGCACCTATGCTTTAAAGTTGATCTAAAAACTAAAGCCGTCTCCCAGATGCGTTTGTCAGGGTAATGCTCAGGCGCTGCTGCTGGCCTGCAGCCTGGCTGTCACGTAGGAAGAAGTCCTGTTCCTGCTTTCCCTGACCAAAATAGTAGGTGGTTTATGCTGTTGATACTGAGCTGCCTGGACTGTGTGTGCTCAGAGAGCAGGGATGTAAACACAGAGTTCACAGGGGCTCTGAGCAGCTTCTGGGCTGCTCTGTAGGGTAGCACCGCTGCTCAGCATCCTTGCAAGACACGTGGTGTTACCCCAGGCTGAGACAGTGCAAGTGCAGGAGGATTGCCCGGCTGTGCTGCTGTCAGCTCTCAATAAATCTGCATTTGCACATGGCATTTAGCTAGAATTTGTCCCTTGGTCTGCAGAGCTTTTTGTAGTGACTTGTTTATAAGTGTACTGTGATATGATTAAACCTCATGGTAACACTCAAGAGTTGTTTGTGAGGCAAGGGCAGACACTGCATTTTCCTTATTCTTGCATAACTGTGGAGGCAAAACAGGTGAGGGGAGGAGGAGCTGTCACTGAGGGGGTTTGATCAGGTGGATTGATTGGGGCCCGCTGGTGTACATTCTTCAGGGTCTCGTCATCCTTAATATGGCTCCAACGATGAGCAGAGGGGGGCATTTGGATCCTGCCCTTTGGCTGCAGTACATATTTCTGGTTAAAGTTTGTGAGGCTTTTAGTAAGTAACATGCTTTTCCCTAGTCCAAGGATTAAGGAACTAAAAATAATTTTAAATGCTCCCGTGATTGCTTTAGAGATAAACACATTTGTGGGACTGGTAGGAGGGAGGAGCAGCACACAGGTTTCCCCTTTGCTCCCTTTTGAAGCAATCAGCTTGTCAGTCAAAATAGGCTTATACCAAATTTAGCCATGTCTCACGCACGGATATGGGAATGCAGGAAAAGCTCCACTGACGGTCCCTCGCGCTGAGTCCCAGCAAGAGTGCTCTGTGTGTGTGTCACTGCTTGGTCGCGGCTGCAGCTTGTTCTCTTCGTGCTGTGGCAGCCAGCAGCAATTGCTCTCTCATAGTTAACTGTGTAGCACCGCAAATCCCAGCTGTCCATGGTGCTATAAGTTATTTTTACAGTTAATCCTTTGCTCCCTGAACACTTAGTCAGAGCCTTGTTGTGCCCTTGTGTCTCGGTGTAAAACACGAGAAAATCGTGTTGTGCGTTGCCTTGTAGGTCTGTCTTTCGGAGTGTTGATAATCTGCATGTAATGCTTTGTGTATTCTCTGATCTGGAATTAGAAAATATTTACCAAACGTGGATATTACTGGTAAATTACACCTGCAGATGGAAGTATTTAACATATATGACTTGTCATTCTATGTTTGTAATTCTCAGATTGCAAGAAGACCCTCCTGTGGGTGTCAGTGGTGCACCATCTGAGAATAATATAATGCAATGGAATGCAGTTATATTTGGGTAAGAGTTTTTGGTCACTATGAAATGTGATATCAGAGGACTAAATATAACAACCTGATGTTTTTACAGTTATTCTCCTGTTTAATGTATGTAAAGTCATCAAACTTTTAAAAAATGGCCAAGTGTTAGGTTAAAATCTCTTTTCACAGATAAGAGAGAATGATTAGGAAGGAAAAAATTTAAATTTTAAATTTGTTCGGCTTTTTTGTTGAATAAAGCTTGCATGTGGTTTAATAAAAAGGTTATACTGTGTTATGAAAAAGCAAGATTCCTCTTTAAAGTACATAAGTGCCACGTGTTCTCAGCCACTAAATCCAGATGTATTAGTGATTGGATTGAATCCCAGTAGGACAAGGTACAGGATCTGTCTGGGAAGTTACATTACATATCCTACAGCAGAGGAGCTGGCTTAGTATCCTTCCATAAAACTGAAATGTGCTTGCTAATAATCTCATTTGTTCCAATCCAGTCACCTAATGGCATATGTATTGTTTGGGATGAAAGTAGATATCCCAAATAGCAGAGTGACTATAGGAAGTGTCTTAGATACAACAGAGCTCTCAGAGGTAGCCTATGGATGCTTCTCTAAGTATTTAAATTATTGCTTCTACCTATATCTGGGGAGGATGAGGCAGAAGATACACATTTATTGGGCCTGTGTGGAAGTAGGTAATGATCACTTCTAACTGGACTTTCTTTTTAAAACCTTTCAGGCCAGAAGGGACACCTTTTGAAGATGGTAAGTTGCTAACTTTTGTATCCTTTGTCATTCTAATAAATGTTACCAGTACTATCATTGTTCTGCTTTTGAAAAATAATAGATGCTATCTATATATAATTTGAAACAAAGCAAGCAAGTGAAGGAGTGAGGCTTGTTGGCTGTGAAAATTCGTATCTTGATCTAAGCAGTGTCTTATCACGCTGGCTCATGGTTAGAAAGCTACGAAGCAATACTTCTATCAAGGCTTTTTCATACATGTACACAAGAGCTTTTAGCAGGGGATGTTGGCCTGACACTGCCAGATGTGTTTGCACATCCCCATAGCCGAGCTCAACAAGAGCTTTTCTTGTTTCATCTTTTTTGGCATGTTTGATTCATCGCTGTTCTAATGAAGAGCAGGTGAAAAACCTTGAATTGTTCTCAATATAGAACTCATTAAGGTTGAGGGAATCCCAAATTTGTACATAAACATGAAAGTTGGTGTGTAATGAACCTCCCTTAGGCATATGAGGAATAATGAGTTTAATAATTATAGTATTATTGCAGTAATTGGCAGCAGATGGGTTTTTCTCTGTGTTGGGTTGGAGGAGTTACAGTAAATTATTCACTGATCCATAACAAAGGTTTTCAGTGAATCAGTTGTGAACTCCAAAGACTGAGATTGCTGATTATGCAATTCCAGTGTTTCTTTGCTGGCACCACAATACCTTCTTAATGAAACGCCTTAAAGTCACCCAAGTCCATGGACCCAGCATATTGGGTCATGGAAAAGTGGGATAATGTTGGATCTGGCTGCGTTTGCCATGTATACAATGAGTCTCCAAGCTTCTACCCAATCTCTGCTGCTGGGTTTATTACTCTAAGCAGTAGTTCCACAGTTCCATTATCACTTGAAATATATGAAAAGCAATCAGATTAGTGTTGTTTGTTTATGTAATGGTGAGGAGAAATATTGATCATGGAGCACATAAATTAATTTGTTCTCTATGTTCCTGGATATGTTCTTTTGTTGTTAGTTATCTGATTGTATTTATCTTTGTTTGGGCAGGTACTTTTAAACTAGTAATAGAATTTTCTGAAGAATATCCAAATAAGCCTCCAACTGTTAGATTTTTATCAAAAATGTTCCACCCAAATGGTGAGTAAACCATGTTTGTCTAGCTATAATACTCATTAAATATTACAGTATGGTCATGCATTCTCTGAAGCTCCAGAATGCTTAATCTCTCTTTATTGCCATCTCCTAAGTAGATGTCTAGGACAGCAACTGCTTGATGAAAAATTAAAGAGTTATGATGCTATTAAGAAGCAGCTATCTCCCTCTTTCTAATCAATAGGTAGCCTCAGTAGCAAAGCCTGTGAGTATTTTCAGCAGCAGCTGCACTTGGGTTGGTTTAAAGAGGCAGTTCTGGGTGCAGATTCCTGCCCCTCTCCATTTAACAGCAGCCACGTCTGTGCAGCCACGTCACGAGCTGCAGGGAACTGATGGAGCCAAGTGTTATTTATTCTGCCAGGTGAGGTTTCACCCCAGTCCCTGCTTTTGTCTGGTCCTCTGTGCCAACCAGGACTAGCACAGGGAAGATGCTCAGTCACAGAGGAGGTGTCTGACCCAAACTCAGTGCTGAGGGCAGCTATGAGAGTGCACCATGCTTCCTCCCCCAGCACTGATAGGTTTTGCTCAGTTCACGCATGCAGAAAACACAAACCCTGCCTGCTGCTCTGGAGAAATAATGCCTCACATGCTGTCCAGGCCAGTCTGTCTCTGCCAGGAGGTCTGTAATTTGTTGGGAGCAAGATGGAGGACAAGCGTGTAGAAGTTTGAGCGGCGAGTCTCAGGTTCATACGGGCTCCATGAAGACTGATAGGTATCCAGACAGAAGTAGGATTTCAGGCACTTTTCCATATTTTCTACTGGCTGCCTTGGTGCTTCTCATAGTGAGTGCAGGGTGTGTGAAAATGGGGCAGGAGCTGCCACTGTTCAGTGTGTGGTGGCTGTGAGTGGTTTTACTCCTTGCTGCTCTCTGGGAGGCCTCTCCACTGTGACAGTGTGGGTCAGTCACACTGGAGGAGCTGGACACCAAGTCTGCCCATTCCTGTGCTAATGCCATCATCTTCAGACCTTCCTTCTTTCCCTCCTAGGTGTTCAGGTAATTTCAGTAATAAATCTCCAAAGTATGTGTCAAGCCACAGAAGATAGTGAGACAAACTGCTGTCCTCTTTCCTAAAGCATTAATCTAAGCACAGACTAAATTGGAACAGTAACTCTGCCTTGAACAGTGCCATAAACCTGACAATTTCTAAGTGATATGTGTTGTATTTACAGTGTATGCAGATGGCAGCATATGTTTAGATATTCTTCAGAATCGCTGGAGTCCAACATATGATGTTTCATCTATTTTAACTTCAATTCAGGTAACTTTGCATCTGTTTTACCAAATAATTGTGTTATTGTTGGTCTGTATTCCAGAATTCATAGCTCAGTGATGGGGATAGCCAGGTACCTGTATCAATGGGAACTTCAAATCCTTATGAGCTAAGCAGTACTTTTTAGATCAAATAAAGGCAAAGGTGCTAGCTACGTAATTACTAATTCTGAGCTACAGAACTGCCATTGTGTATTTTTGCACAGGAAAGCAGTTACTGGTTTGTGTTCATTTTTAACTGTTTTTACTCAAGATAGGGTATCAGATGCAGAAATTTGCGTAGTGTTTGAAACATTTAACTTTACCATGAAGCTTTGCCCTGTGAAGCCCTCAAAGGGACAATATTGCTGAAACACACTACTGGGAATAAGTAAAAGTGGCCTGGCAGAGTGGAAATGCATAATTCCTTCGCTCCTGTGTGATTGTTTCTGTTTTTCAACAGTGGTGTTTTGTAGGAGACACCTTAGGCCCCTCTTTAGTCCTGAATGACAGTAGTAATATAATTACCAAATAGTCAATTAGCTCCATAGTGCTGACAAGCACAAACTGTCTCTGGTTTGTGAAGCTACAAGTGTGTGCAGTACTGATGCTTAGGCAGGGTGTAATTTGAGGTTCAGTAATATAATTAGGGGTGCCTAACCATGAGTTTAACTGGGTTTTTTTCAACTGGGCCATTCTGAGTCGTGTCTGCCTCTGAAACACATTTGACTTGAAAGTAAGTTGATTTTTTTTCCTGATTTAAATGTGTTGGTTTGTCTCACATTATGTTTTCCCCTTTTTCCAGTCTCTGCTTGATGAACCCAATCCAAACAGTCCAGCAAACAGTCAGGCAGCACAACTTTACCAGGAGAACAAACGTGAATACGAGAAAAGAGTTTCAGCTATTGTCGAACAAAGTTGGAATGATTCGTAACAGCTGCTGTGTTACTCTCTATCCTCATAATCATTATGTACAATTTAACTCTCAATAGAAAGGCTACCAGAAATTTCAAGTGCCACAGTTCTATGAATTTGCATAAAAACTCATTTGCAAACAAAATTAAGCCCTCCAGTTTAGGGAAAGCTAGAAGCTTGTGTATCTCAATTAACGTCCTTTTTATTGCATGGTATGAACTAAGTTATTGCTACATAAATTTGTAATATATCCTGTTTGTATTTTTTTTCCAAGTGTATAGTGTTGGTGTGGAGTTTTCATGACAGAATATACACATTTTGTAAATCTGTACTTTTTCAGATATTGAATGCCTTATTTTTGAATTCTTTAGATTTTTAAATTGGAGAAAAGCACTTAAAAAGTTTTTATATATGAATATTTCATGTAAAACTGTTAAATACATAACCTTAGTGCAAGACATTCTGCTCTCATTCTATCTTTTTTCCAAGGGCTCATTTTTTTGTCCATGCTGTTGATACCCTGCACTTTACAAACAGAAAAGTTAATCCATGATGCACCTGTCTTCACGGGATGTCTTTGCTTCTGCACCCCAGCTTGACTTGATTCTGTGTGTCCTCAGTTGTATGAGGAAGAGAAGTTTTGGTAGCTGCCAATTACAAATGGAGAAACAGATGTAACTATTTTGCTAAAAGTCCCACCTTAAACCAGCAGCAGAGTTGCAAACATAACCTGGATGACCAGGCTTGGTGATAATGTATTCTAATAAGTATTATTTTTCTGAGATATTGTATTTTACCAGCTGGAAAATGTTGTCATCTAAATCTGTCCTATATTCACATAGTGATACTGTAATATAGTTTTGAATATCTTCTAATAATTAAAGAGGTTTCCCATTAGTTTCCCTCGGGGGTAGGGAAAAAATTAATCACCAACAGAAGAAAACATGTCTGCAGATTTAATGGAGTTACTCTTTTAAAGGTTGACTGTGTACCATGTGGTCAAGTCTCATGTCTGTATCACAGAGGCTCCACATATTCTTAAATTGACAGTTTAAAGAACTTTGGCTTTGTTTTTGTAAGTGTTAATGTGGTGGTAATTTCTTACTGTATTCTGTAAACCCGGCTAGCTGACTACAGTAAAGAATTAAGCCATGTTTTTCTTCCAGAATTAAAATTGTAACACCTTTGTCATAATTCCAGCCAGCATTACATATGTATTAAACCCCCCAAATCTCATACCAAAATACAGCTCAGTGGTGCCTAAAAAGCAGTGGAAATTTATTTCACCTAGAAAAGAAGATGTTGTTTATTTGCAACAGTCGTTCCTAAAAGTTATTCTCAACGTACTGAAACAAGAATATCAATTTACACCTCACACCTGCTTGTAAAGGTGTGCAATTTCTAGGAGCAGCACTCAAGTTTAGAAATGGCACTCGGAATACTGTCAAACCAGACTCTGTTAGTACCTTGTGGAGTAAACCTACTCTGCCTTGGATAAGAATAAGTATGCAAAGGCTCAAAAATCAATGCTATGTAATAACTATGCCTTCATTAAGTCAGTTTGCTTTCCTTGAATTGCTGGATTAGTGTTTTAAGAATTTTTCAGTCTGTATCTGATTATTAACAGAAACTCCAAAGGATCCAATTTGCTTTTTGCTGTGGTGAAGTTACAGTAACACTGGCAAAGTGGTGCTATGTGGCTTAAACCAGCATCATTTTGTTCATAAATATAATATGGAAAAGCTTCCTCCCTCTAAGCATTAATCTAAACTTGGAAGATTTTTTTAAATTTGCCTCCTGTTTCAGTGGTTTTTTTTCCTTTGCCATGTGCATGAACTGAGATTTGCTGTTCATTAGCATTCATATTAACTTGATTATTCCTGAACAGTTTGGCCCAGCTACAGCTTGCTGGTGCTTGGAACATGTTTTTCTGTCTCTGGGATGGAGGCAGTGGATGTGTGAGAAACAAAATTGGGGCAGAATGGGGGGGTTTAATTAAGTGATGAGCACTGCAAACTGCCTGTGCTGGGACCCACACTGTTCAGGGACAGGTGTGGCTGAAGGTGTCTAAGAGCATTCTCTGTGGAGGGCAGAACGTGGAGCCTACACTTGGTAAAGTCTGGCTGGAAAATGTCCTGCTGTCCCTCAGGCAAAGGCCAGTTGCTGTATCCCAGGCTGTGGTGGGGAGGAGCATTCCCTTGCTCACCAGATTCCCACGTTAACGCTGTGTGGTGACTGCAGGCTGGATGGGAACGTGGGAATGGTGAGAATCCAGCCCCTGTGATGACCCGTGGGGAGACACTGATAAAGGAACTGGTGTTTCTGCAGGTGGGATCCTGGAGTACCTGGGGGCTGCACAGTGCCTCCCCAGGAGCTGTGTGGGGAGGGGGTGACTTCTGTGAGTCCTCCACCAATACACATTAAAAATTACCACAGAGCATAGGTTAAAATCTGCTAAAACTTGCTAGAAAAACAGTTTATTACCAGGCAGCAGGAAGCAGGCCAGAGGTGATGGTGTAAAGGACACAATGTCCTGTTCAGCCTGACTGATGCAAGCTGTCAGCACTCACTGATGCTGCTCAGGGCCACAGATTCCTCTTGGAGCCTTCACATGCCTGTGTTCAACATCTCCAGTGGGTTTAGAGGTACTGACGCTTCTGGCCTGTGGGTTCCTGAGTGCTCCCTGCTCCCACCACTCTCCTTTTGGGACCATCTGGTCCCTGGGCTGAGCCCTGTCGGCTGCCCCAAAGCTCTGTGTGGGTGCTGAAACAACAGGTCAGTAGTGTGGGTAATGGACAAATAAAAGTCCTTTCCCTCTTTATGCTACAAAGAACAGGAGTCTGATGACAAAGACAAGAAGGTGCAAGTGCACCAATTCACAAGAGTGAATTCACAATTTTTGTGAATTCACCGATTCACAAAATTCACAACCTCAGTAGTCACAATGAACTTTATGGCACAGTTATCTTCTTAAATAGTGTACTGGGATGCTTGATATTTAATTTATTAGCAGATGTACTAAGCTTGCTAGGACAGTGGGATTAATTAAGGAAGGACTGATGGGTTCAGAGTTTTGGATCTATAACTTCTCATGGGGTCTTCATTCCTTGATATTAAACAGTTCATAATCACTTCTTTTCCATTAGATTCCATATAAAGATTGAAAATCACAGTGGAGATGTCTTTAAATTATTCACCCCAGCGTTTTTGTCCTATGTATCCATGTCGTTCACCTGATTTTACAGGTGGACAAACAGAGGCATCCAGGTCTGCAGTGTTTCTGTGTCAGGAAGCCATCAGCAGGGCTGTGGGTGTGAACCATTCCTGGGCATTCCCCAGTCTGAGTTTCAGGTACAGGAGCACCTTTGCCTTCAGGTTTTTCACACTAACATTATTCATAAGAAACATCAAACACTGCACTGCTCGTGCTGCTTTCTTCAGATCTCAGTTCCCTGAAGATGCCTCATCCAAATGCAGTCCCAAGCCAGAACTGTGGGACTTGGATCTTCACAAATGTGATTAACTTCACTAGTGTGAGTCGTCCCATCGGGATTCTTCACCACAGTACAGATAAATGTGTGTAATTGCAGAATCAAGGCCTTAGGCTGTGAGAAGTGAAGAAATCACAGCTTGAGGTACTGTATCTTCAGCTTCTTTGTGGGAGGTTTTGTATTAATAGTCAATTAATTCAATGTGTCAAACAAATAAAGCTTTAAATATTTAGAGATTAGGAGGTGCCTAATAAAAAACTTACAGGAAAAAAGGAAGATTCCCTGATCCCTATAGCAGCATTGCGATACTCAAAATAGGTAGGATGATGTAGACAGTTAAATACTTCACATTTAACATGTCAAGGGTCTGTGAGAATAGCTTTTATGTATATAAAAATGCACCAGGAGAGGAAGAGCCTTCTCCTCTGGCCAGGACTCCGGCCAGGATAAAAACTCCTCTGTGTTTTTATTTGAGCTTTTTACTGTTTGTGGAAGCTGTCCCAGGCAAATACTATGGCTTATTTGTTTGGAGTTGTTTTCTGGAAGAGGAAAGGTGTAATCAGCAGGCAATCTGCTGTAATGTGTGAGTTGGCAAGGCAGGTTCTCCACCTCCGCTTTGGATGGGGCTCTGTGGTGAGCGGCTGGTTGGACTGCGAGTGGGGAACAGTGACCAGAGACTCTGGGTGTGTGGGCAGCATTTGTGTGAGCAGTGCCAGCTCCAGCACTCTGTTTAATTTGCTGTTTGGGTATTAAAAGAATTATCTGACCTCCTCTCCCTGCTTTTGTTAATCTTTCTAATGGAAGAGCTTCAGCCGAGTACAGAATGTGTGTGTCCTGTGTCGTTGTGCCAACAATGGATCACAGACCTTGCTCAGCACACCTGACTTCCTTAGAAGTGTAAACTGGTATAAACCCTTGGGTCCAGCCTTTTGGGCCATATGAACACCATGTAGCCAGAACAGTGAATGATTTAGGAGGCATTCTTTTTATTTCATTAAAGTTTTTGGGATAAAACCAGTCCAAAACTAAAAGACCAACAAAGAAATGTGTTATTACAGGCAAGTGGACAGTTTTGTTGAACATGAATCTTCACAGTTAATCTCTGGAAATCTCTTCATATAAATGATGGTGAAAGAGGTGAGGGGGAAAAGAAGCTAAATCTAAAAAAAAAAATTAAATATGTAGAATCAATGAACAAAACCCATTACCAGGGTACTGCTCTGCTTTTGCTGTGCATTCGAAGGATATGAGTCTTTTAGAAGATAATACATCTTGGATTATGTGTGTGTGTACATAGGAGAGGGCTTTTTGAGCTATTATAGCTTGAAAATAAATGGGCTTTAGGATTTGAGGACTTTTTTTGGTTCGCATTGTTACTGCACCTTGCGTTCATCTCACAGCCCAGCCACCAAGAGCAGAGAACAAAAAACAGGCAGAACTTTTTAGACTCTGATAATGACTGTAATTAGCATCACAAGCTATGGAAATTGCAATATTCCCTAAAGGTTTCTTGTCATTATCCTCTGTTTCTGCACTGAAAATAAAGATTTTTAAGACAGGGTATCTTCTGTATTTGGTACTGTCCCACTAATGGTGATGTTCAGCCTCCATGACTGTGTGAATCCATTCTTAATGTTTGTGTCTGCTGTGGTCTGTGTGAAAGCTGTACCCTGCCAGAAAGCAAACATGCTCCTCTCAAACAGGGGATGTTGTTCAGCATCCAGAATGAAGCCTTTTTCATGATGTGGTCAAAGCACGTAGCGTGGGATTTTCTGAGCTAGTGCAAATGTTACTAGAAGAAAGTTTGTTTTAAAATCCCAGTATGCCAATGTTTCAATCAGGAGTTCAGTGAGGTCATAAAATAAATTATTTTTGCCCTTAAACAAGTGCCAGAGCTGGGTCAAACTACAGTAAGAAGGCAGACTTGCAGTTTGATGGCACTGATAACAGAGACTTGGCTGTAGAGGCTGTTAGTGGTGAAGGTGGGCAGATGTCCCTGCCCAAGCTTCCACCTGTAGCACAGGGTATTCAGCCCTCAGCCCCTAGAACTGAAAAGATCTTGTGTTTCTTCCCTTGTTTTTCAGTTTGGGTCATTAACTGCCGTGTCTGATGCATTTCTAAGCTGAATAATTTTGACAGCTGCCAATTTGGTACACATACCATGGGCTGAGCTGGGAGCCAGCAAGCTGGGGAGGATCCTGAAGCCTGAGCAGAGGCTCTACCTGGCACAGCAACAACCTCAGGCATAAAGGGGGACCTAAATGCGTATTCATCAACGAATGAGTTGGTCTGAGAAAGGTCACCCCAAGCATCTGAGACCCACAGAGGTTTTTATCCTGGATAAACCTCTGCTTGCAAAAATCAGTGAACACATTCACATTGTTTTCAAGCCATGTTGAGCTTTGAACTGCTCAGTCTCAGCATTAGATTATTAATTACACTGTTCATTATCATCACCATTTGTTTATTCTATAAATAATCTTTATTTATATTTCTGTTTATTTTGAAATTAATTTGGGTATGACTGGAAGATTATGGGTTCAGGAGTTTGTTGAGAATTCTGCCACACAACTGCAATGTCCAGTAAATATAAATAGTTTCATTTTGTTACTTCATGTTAGTGCTATCATGATGGGACTTGAAGGATTTCGTTCTGAAATACGATACTTCACACAGGCTGAGGCAAATTGTCTTCAATGACTGACCAAAGTGGCAAGAAGGCAGAAATGCCATCTCCTCTGAATTAATTATGAACCACACAGCTCTTGCTATTATCTGTTTACACATTATTGGCCTTGTGATGTGCTGGTGAGAGGTTTTCTTTCACTGTCTGGTCCAAACGTACGTTAAGTCCAATTTCATTAAGAAGGCTGCTCGCCTGCCCTGTTGAAAGGGTCATTGTGTTAGTTATTACAGTGTTTTCTTTGTGCTCGCTTCCCCCAAATTCCAGTAACTATTTGTAGAAAAGTTTGAAAGTGAACTTTTGATGCCTGTGAAAGCTGCTTCCTTGACTTTATTGACTCCAGAGCCTGAAGTCCTTTATCCACAGAGATCTTTAAAAGGACACTAAAAAGTTTCAGCCAAAGCTTATAGAATTTGGTACTTATAGTTAAGTATTATAGACCCAATGCTGTTCCCATGGAGACCTAAAGGAATTTTTCCATTGAATTAAGTGGTAGCAAAGCATACCCTTTATTAAGTGGGGAAAGGACTGGACTGGAGAACTCCATTTGTTCCCAGTTTTGTTTGTGTGCTTCATCTTCTGTATAAAGAAAGAGCAAAATTAAATTTTAGGTATTTTCAGTGAAATTTTAGGTCTTTTTATTGTGATTCATCTGCTTTAAGCTTGTTGTGTTTGTGGGTAAGGGGGTGTGTTGCTCCAGGGTGATAACCCATGAGGCAGAGCTCTCCTTTCACTCACTGCTGATGTCTTTCCCTGCAATCTGGAATGGGAGGAGAGTTTCAGTCTCCCACGTCTCCTGCTTGGGAGAGGTCAGAGGTACAGCTGCTGTTGTTTGCAGGTGGTGTCAGAGCATCCCTCTCATGGGTTCTGTGCCACCTATTCTTAAGGACACTTTTAATGTCAATTCATGGAAACTCCAACTTGTTAGCACTGAAATTCCAGTTATTTACTACAACTCAAAGAAATCCCAGGTAGATGCATATTTAGAAAGAGTTTTCCCGTGCTGGAAGTTTGGGATGTTGCTCAAAGGGTTGTTGGAAGCTCCTGATGAGCCCTGCTCCAGCCATGACTTCGAATGGGGGCTCTGCTGCAGGCACATGGCCAGATCCTGCAGTTCTGGGGTATAAACTTGCAGAAAAAAAGTAAAACTGAGGCCTCAGATTGTACAATACGGTGCTAAAAAGTGTTTTTGGTTGAAGCTGTGTCATTAAATCCTTGGCTACTGAAGTCAACAGATTTATGATTGATTTAACTGGAGTGAGGGTCTTGTCTATAATGAAGTCCTTTCATTTTGTCTCACTGAGATTCCTCTTGTTCTTTTTTAGTGCCTTATGACACATTCGCTCCATCCTTGCCTCAAACAAAGAGAAATTATACTATCATGATCGCCCTTTAAATATTTTCTATTTGAGGACCTACTGAAAAGGCTCCAGAGGCAAATTCTTGGTTTAGAAGTTGCTATTTGTGTCTAGACACATCTGAATGTTGTTACGCTCTGAATGTCCTGGATTGCTTGCTGCTTTCTTTGTAGAGATGGATGAGTCAAGAGAGAGAGCGCATTATTTTAAATTAACTTGAAATAAGCTTTAACCAGCTCAGGGTTCTACTTGTTGCAACTGGCTCCCTTGATAAAAATACATAACAAAATAAGTGACACCACAAGGAAAATCCTTATTTATTGGTGTTTTAAAGGAGAGCAGAAACAGGTTCTCAATACATGATATTGGATTCTGTTGGCATATTATTATTTGAATTATTATAGTGTCTCAGACTGCTGGTCATGGCAATGAGCCTACATGGGCTCCACACAAACAAATCCAGTGCCTTGTCTTTACTCCAAAGGGCTTCCAGCACAGGTGGAAGGCAGGCGATGACAGGGAACAGTCAGGCACAGAAGGGAAGAAAATAACAAAATCATGATTAATGCCAAGAGAACTACTAGTCTCTTTTTGCTAACCAATTATCAAACATCATAATAAATCAATAGTTAACCTTGGCAATTTATATATTTCATAATAAATATGCACACCTGAAGTAGAAAACCAAATTGTCCTCAGTGTGTGTATTTCAGCTCCAAAAGCAGGTTACACAATACAATTTTCATAGACCCGGTGATCTCCACCTCTGTTTTTCTGCAGTTCTGCATTTCTAAAAGTCTTGTAAAGTACCACAAGTTAAATTGCTGCTTGTTTCTGTTCTTTCCTGCAAACTGTATTTGCTTACCAAGCAGGTGAGAGTTATGAGGGTCAACACAAAGAGCAGCCTGGCTCTCCAGCTGTACTGGTGCACATCCATCTAAAAAAGGATGGACCCACAGCTCTTGCAATTACACCTTCCTTGCTCTTTTGTAGGTATTCACGTCAAGCATTCCTCTGTGGGTTACATTAACAAACACACAGCTCTCTAGGATTTTTATTTTATGAGAAACAGTTCCTCTGGGTCAATCACAAGACTCCTTGTTTCTGAATTCGGTACAGGCAGGGCAGGACTCACTGCAATATTAGTAGGTAAAATGTTGGGCATGTACAGGTACAGACATAGAACAGAGTCATAGAATCATTTAGGTTGGAAAAGACCTTTAAAATCAAACTGCTAAAATCTCCGTATCTGCCCTGGACCTCAAGGGTGGAGCTGCACAGGCACTGAGTGTCTGAGCTGGCTCTGGCATCCAAACGCAGCTCGAATGGAATGTTTGGGCAGCATCTTCACTGACATTTCATCCTTAAACCTGGCAAAAGAGAGCTCAGATGTATACAGGAGAAGAGTGACACTCTTTGGGTCTACATCACTTAAAGGAGCACAAAATGTCATTAAACCTCTGTATATTAATTTATCCAGCTTAATTGCCTCACTGCTCACTGCATGCTGGGTGACATTCATTTTTAAAGGATGAAGCAAATATTTCAAACAAATGATCAAAAGAATATTTTACTCTTTTCACATTCTGAGTATGGAGTCTATGAAACATTTATTCAGGAAATGAAGTACTAGGGCCTGACAGATATCTCTAGTGTCACCGAGTAAGCAGGTTATCTGGAGATTTCTAGTGCAAACAATCCCATACTTTGATGAATACATGAGTAATTGCCATTACAGGGGGTTGAAAGCAAGATTAGATTGAAGTTACAGTCATTTCAGCAATTATAAACTCTGAAAATTAAGTCGATTAAAATGAGAAATATCTTTTTTCATCTGTGCATTTCTTAAGCAAAGAATAACAGAATTTTGCTTTAGAGTGTAAATAATATTTTTGTTGGCAGGGGGCTGGATGTAAGGGAAAGAAATTGATGCCTGATATCTTAGGGAATTCTGCAGGAGGATCTGTGAAATGCTGCAGTCCTACATGGTCATAGTTTTTGTTTGTCCTTGATTTTGTGTATGACATTCGTCTGGGATTTTGACACTTTATTTTCACTCAGTGTTGTTGTCAAAATGATGCAGACCCTCTCTGTTAACTTAAGTGTTTAGGAGCTCTGAGACCTTAAATTGTAATTACATTGCTTCAAATGTCAGGTTCCTCAACATCGTATCACTGCTGGTGATAGAAACCTAAGCAGCTTAGGTGATATAAACCTAAGGAGCTTAATAGCTTCACGGTGCCATAGAATGTATGGGGAATCTCCCTGCACAGAGCATCTGATAGGGGAGATCTGAGTCACGGTGACAGCTTCAACAAGCAGCCAGGAGGGGAAGGCAGGGAGGGTGTGATGAGCTCAGAGGAGGTGAGCTGATGATTTGCTATTTATAGATGCACAGAGAGGCTCAGAGACAGGAACTCCAGGCAGGGCCACTCTTTGCTTCGCTACGAAAATGATTCCTCGTCAGAGCTGCAAGCAAAACACAATTTGTAGCTGGCAGAGTCTCAGGGTGCCCTTGTTGTACGAACACGTGGGCATGCCACAGCACCAGCTTTTGATGAGAGCCTGAAATACAGCACATTTTAGCAATTCACTGCTGAATTTTGTCTTTCTGTTCCTTGGTGTGTTTTGTTTTTGCGGGGAAAGAATGAAATGATGCTGTGTATCCTCTACACCAAGAGCAGCCTCCTCTCATTATTTTAAACTGAAGGACGCCAATTTAGATTAGATACAAAGAAGCTGTTTTTTACAATGAGGGTGGTAAAACACTAGCACAGGTTGCCTGGAGAGCTGGTGGGTCCACTGAAACATTCAAGGCCAAGGTGGGACAGGGCTCTGAGCAACCTGATGTCATTGAAGTCCCTCCTCGTTGCAGGGGGGTTGGACTGGATGACCTTTAACAGGTGTCTTCCAGGTGTCAAACTGTTCTATGATTATGATAGGGTACAATTCAGGAATTAATTATTCCAGTTTATTTATGGGAAGACTGTCTTCTCAGCCAGTTCTGGAAACTAGAGTTACAGTATTTAAATTCAGTAACCTTCTCTTCAGAGGAGACATTGATGATTACAAAGTCCAGTTGTATCTAACAACCCCATCACCTTCAATTCAAAACCAAAGAGATTTGTTTCAGTGTTTGTTTCAATTATTTGGTAAAAGGGTGTTATGTTTTAGTGATTTCTTTAAAAAAAAAAGGGCAGACTGAGCTCAGAGTTCCAGCTAGAAGCCTCAAAATCATTGCTTGGAGACCATGGGCTGTAGCTGTGGCACTTTCCCAGACCATTCGTGTCTTGGACAGGGCTAAAGAATAGTTTGGGATATTTTCAGGCTGTGGTTTGGTCATGCCCACTCTAGCAGGGGGAGGGGAAGGCTTTAATACTAAAGGTGACAGCCACCCTGTCCTAGCTACTCCCAGTTCCAGAGAGGAGTCCAGCACCTTCAGTCCAGTCAGGGAGACACCCCCTTTTTTCTTGAGAAAGGAAAACATTCAGTTAGATGAAGATATAAACCAACAGACATGATAATCCTACAAGTACGTTGGAAGTTTTGTTGTAAAGTATTTTCTCAATACTCATAGAATCATAAAATGATTTGGTTTGGCAGGGCTCTTAAAGATCATCTCCTTGCAATCCCCCTGCCATGGGCAGGGACAGCTTCCTCTCGACCAGGTTGCTCCAAGCCCCATCCAACCTGGTTTTGAACACTACCAGGGATGGGGCATCCACCGCTTCTCTAGGCAGCCTGTGCCAGGGCCTTGCCACCCTCCCAGGGAAGAATTTCTTCCTAACATCTAATCTAAATCTCTCCTCTTTCAGTTTAAAACTGTTCCCCCTTGTTCTGGCACTGTCTGCCAGTATAAAAATCCCTCTCCCTCTTTTTAATCATCTCCTTTTAGGCACTGGAAGGTGCTGTAAGGTCTCCCTGGAGCCTTCTCTTCTCCAGGCTGAACAACCCCAGCTCTCTCAACCTGTCTTCATAGGAGAGGTGCTCCAGCCCTCAGAGCATCCTCATGGCCCTCCTTTGGACCTGCTCTAATCAGATATTCTCTGCCTTTCTGGTTGCAAGAAAAAAACACTTCTTTTTTCCCCCCTAAGTGACTGAATGTAGCTCCGCTTCTGCTCCGGCTTAGACCCACCCAAGTCCAGGATCAATGTCACGCCTGTTTCACAGATGCTGAGCCGAGTGCTTAGGGCCCAGCTCAGAGCCTGCACACTGTTAAACCCCGATGAGCTCAGTGAGCACGGAAGGAGCTCATCACCTCGGCGGATCAGGCAGGTGTCGAAGCCAGTGAAGCCCACGTCACGTGCTTGTGAAGGTCAGTCCCATATTTACAAAAGCCCACCAGAGTTGAATTGTGCCGTGACTGAGATTATACTGGAAGCAAGACCTGGCTGTGCTGATGTTGACATGATTTCCTGGAAAGGTGAAATTCAGGCATTTATTTCTGATGGTTTTGCACAGCACAGAGCTCGCAACCTGATTTGTATTCAGCTGCTGCATATTAAGGCTGGTCATTGCTCTTGTAAATGGTAGATAGGAAGAATCGCTATACAGAGAAATATTTCCTCTGTTTTAGGGTAGATTTTAGCTGTAGCCCTCTGACTCCTGATAACCAAAGCCAGAGTGATGTGTCTGGCGTTCTCTGCCCTACACTCCCAGTTATTTATTCTGTGATGTGCAGGAAGGAAGGAGACGTGTGCAATCTCCATTCTTGTTACCAGGAATTGTGCACTTAATTCTCTGTGCATTGTACTGAAAATGAACTAGTAAGATGTGTTCTGCATCAGCAAAAAGGCTCCCTTATTCAGCTGGAATGAGAACGTGAACGCTTTAACTTGCGAGTAAAGAAAATCGCTGTAAACGATTTCTTTAAACAGAATCTGTTGGGTTTTGCCTTCAATTTTTGCTGAGAGTGAAGATTCTGCAGAGTTTTTTCTCCTTTTTCATACCCAATTGCTAACCTTGCTGTTGCATGTGTTTCTGCTGCTTCTAGCACTTTTCATTCTGATGGCAGTTTTTCATCTCTTCACTAGCTTATGGCTAAAACAGTCCTTGTAAAAGGAATTTCAGTTACTCACTCTCCAGAATAATTATTTCCATTTGTTCCCACTCTGGTCCTGGGGCAAAGGGCTTTCTCATGTCTTGCCTTGATGGATGTGTCCTCCCAATTCCTCTGCTTTGTACAAATGTCTTTTCTGCAGGTGTCAACACCAGGTGACAGCACATCCCTGAGATGTATCTTAAGTCATTCTTAGCTAATATGTGGCCTGCACATATTAGGACTTACTACTAGGACTGGAATTTCCCGGCTGGCTACTGAATTAATAAAAATTCATCAGCATACACATGCATAATTATGGAAATGTGTGTAATTCTGTGACTTATTCAGTCTGAAAACTTTGCAGAACGCATCACAGACGGGCTGTGAAGTACCACTAATCACAGTGCAGACTCCAAACACACACAGGGAATGGAGTGGGTTCTCCTCACACTGTTACTCAACAAGTCCCTAAAATAACCAGGGAAACACATTCAAATTGGGATTTCCTCACCCACTGTTCTTTGTGTTAGCCACTACCTAGATCCAAGGTGTTGTTTCTGTAGCAAAAAATAGAACAGAAAATTATAACTCAGAGTTTTTCCTGAAGCAAAGTCATTCATATACTGTGTGATTGTCTAACAGCACTGACCTACCGTATCTGGAGCTTTTAAAATTACATTTATTGATGAATCTGAGGGATCTGAAGCAGATAGGTATCAACTAATGAAAAAATCACTAAAATTAGAGAAAGAGTAGTTTCTTATCTGCCCCCTCCACCAAACAGCTGAATACTGTTCTCTACCATCTTTTTTTCCCATTGAGGTGTGTAGGGAGAAGGTAAAACCACTGCAGTTCTGTAAAGGCAGATGTTGGGGTACAGAATGAGCACCTCCACACCAACCAAACAGCCACGTACCAGGGAAAGGACCAACGTTTGGAGCACAGGACAAGGCACTGCAGGGATGGCAGAGAATCCCTCTGGAGATGGAGCTCCCTGTGCTGGCACCTCGTTGTGCTGTCCTCAGCCACACAGCTCAGAGATCATCTACAGGAGAAAGCCACCTGCTACAACCAATCTCTAAATCTCAGTCAATACAAGTTAATATCAATTTTTCCTAGTTTGGTTGGGACCACATTTGACTAACCCATAATAAGCCACTTTATATGGAAATCAGTGTCGGCGCAGTCCTCGCTCCAGTCGAACTGTAGCAGTTTATGGATTCATGTTAAGCTCTGCAGCAATACAACCTTCTTCTGTAGCAAAGCCCTCGAGAGTCATCAGCTTCCTATGGCATCAAGGCGTGGAAATATAAATTGAAGGCTTAGGACATTTCAGCTGTATCAAAGTTATGAATTCTGCCTGAATTCATGAGGCTGCTGTATTATTTAATGCCTCTCTGTATAAAGACTCAGAGCTTTGTTTCAAGATTTATGTTGTCTGCTTCAGGTCTGAGCTTAAAGAGTTTTGAGATGAACAACCCAGTGTCACTTGCTGCAATGATCTGCTGGAGGGAGGTGAGGATGCTGACCTGGGCAGAAGGCAGAGGAAATCTGGGCTCTGCTAGTGACTGACAGCAGCGGAAAAGCCCTAGCAGAAAGGAGTAAAGGCAGATGTGTACTTAAGGGCTGTGAAGAGGGGACATATCTGGTGATGGGAGGAGCAGTTACAAGCACGTTGTGGGCAGGAATCATGAAGCAGCCCACGCCCAGGGAGGCCAAGAGGCAAATGACAAAATTAAAGCAGAAGCAAAGTGATGATGTGGATTCTGAAGGGCTCAGAATTGCCTGGAGATGTTGAATATGCCACTTAAATCTGTGTGCACGCTCAGCCTGTGGGTGAGTAAATGCCTTGTGATCCCTTCCACAGTCCTGTGAGAGCCCTGTGCGCAGCGCGCCCGCTCGGGCTTTATTCCTCAAGGGTTAAACTAGAAACTGAAGTACCCTTGACTCAGAGCTCAAGTGAGGGTGGTTTTGAGTATCCAGCAGTCTTATAGCGGCTGGAATGTGGAGTCTCATTCCTGAGCAGTAATACCCATGCACAGAAACTGTGATTTCAGAGACCCACTTTACAGCAGCTCCCGGGTGTACATTGCTCGTAAGCCCTCCATACATACTCCATAAGTACTGATCAGAGGGGTTTTGAGGGTACTAACCTGCATAAAAGGAAAAGTTGTCTTTAAATACTAAATAAAATAGCCATTTAGAGTTTCACCACTACGAGGATTTTTTTGCTTCCTGGGAGCAATGTCTTGGCACTTGTGGATGGTAGAGCTGCTTGAAGAATGAACCATGATGGATGAGCACACACAAATAAAATACTGACCCCAGCTCAGAGCTTCTAAATTCTATCAAAATCCCTCTTGGCTGGTGTTCCACACTGGTCAGGTTTTGCTGGCAATAAGCACAGGGACCAGAGCAGACATTTCACACTTTATGAGAAGTAAGAAGGAAGACTTCACCCTTTATGAGAAGTAACCATGTGAAGTCAGAACATTCCAAGAGCAGAGGCCTCCTTTGGCCATTTCCAACCAATTAACATTGTATAAGCCAGCGCAGGCATCTCACATGGGAGATCTTCCTGGGATGCAGGAGCTGGGGCACTGACCTCTCCACACCCATCAGGAGCCAGGGACGCCCACAGCCTCAGAGCTCACTTTATGTCTGTCTTCAATAAGACACCAATACAGAGGTATCCATAAAAGCTGCCTTTCAGGTTATATTGGTGAAAGGATGGTTTTCCCTTACCCTCCAGGGTTTACAGTGGGGATTTACACACCTAGGCTGCAGAACAGCAGGTTGTGTGACTCTGTTCACCAACACATCCACACACATGGGCCAGTTTTCTTTATTTTTGGCTACCTTGTGGCTTTCTGTTGTCTCCGGTTTGGTGACTCTGTCCTGCAAAGGAAGTGTATTTAGGGAGGTATGTCTATAGTTGCAGCCTTTTCATCATGTTCACTCTCCCCTGTTCAGAATATCTCACTGCTACTGCTGGAATGATTCTCCAGTGGTTCACATCACTAATTATTGAACACCCATTACAACTAAAGTACTCTCTTCTTTGCAACCCTGGGGACAAATTTTAGAGTATTAAGATTTATTTCCTTTTTTCAAAAACCGGTGCAAAACTGAACTTTCTGTGTTGCCCCTGGGTTTCACACTGCAAACTTGGTCAGTCAAGCATGCAAAAATCTGGTGAAATAAACCCTGGAGACCAGGTTTTAAATGGCCCTTTCACCATCCAGAATTCTCTTCTGCTGAAAGTGGTTGCCCAAACTCAGCACACAAGGTTTAATAATAATTAATTACGCTAAGCCAGATAATGAAAAAAGTGGTATGGACAGACCCCATGTACACACACCAGTTGAAAGCACTAAATTTATTTTCTTCTGGTGCAAGCCATCAGTAATCAAATTTCCATTACCCAGTGGTGGGCGTGAACAGTCAAGAAAAATACTTAGTCAACAGAATTCCAATTAGAGATCTGTGAGTATCCTGCTTTAAATACGGCAAAGTAAGGAGATATTTTCCCAAGAGGATGGTCCTCTGGTGAGTAAGTGTGGTTCTCAGTATTTCACTGTAGCAAGTATTCAGCAGGAACAAGATCAGTGAAACAAGCCTCGCTCAAGCGGCTCTGAAGACAGAAGTGGTTTCCTCTGTAAATGAGTCAGCCCTGCTTTGAAATTGTTCTATAAAACATGGAGAAGCTTAAAAGTATGGTGAGACTGTCTCCCAGACATGACTTTTCATGCTGTATTTACAGCATGATACTATTTCTTCCATTCCTTCTGATTTGGAGGTACTGCTCAGCTTTGGATAGTTGTTTGTGCCAGGGGAAGGATGCTATGAGAAGCTACAGAGCATAATCATTCCTTGGGAAAACGTGAGCAGCCATCCTTGCATCTGGAGAGGAGGCAGGGTTCAGTTTGATCCCAAAGATGAAGGTGTCAGGAGAGGGGAGTACTACTGACTTCACTATAATCTTCATGCCTTTCACAATCCTGTAACTTCTCTGGGGTTTGCCTCACAACTGTATGTCTTAGCTACATCACACATGAGTTTGAGACATAATTAATATTAATAAAGCCCATTATGTAAAATTAGCCATAGACAGGAGATTCTTTAAAAGGTGAAATCGTAATAGTCATGATCAGAGTGTCTGTGTTGCTGGGAAACTGAGAGCTGTCCTGGGCTGCTCCTCAAAATTTGCCTTTCATTACAGATCTATCCCCCCTCTTGTGGAAAAGGAGTTTTAAAGGAGAGAAATGAAGATGACTACACAGAAAAGTCTTTCTCTGAGCTTTGGTATTTTTTGCAGTTAGGTCTCGGGTCTGGTGGGTAAAAGACATGGAGATTCCTTAGCACTGGTGCCCTGCAAGGAAAAACAGCAGCAGCACAGGTAGGTGTAGGGCACGATGCTTGTTTGTTTGGGAATATTTTTTGGGGATTCTCATTACTCATTTTTCCATTTTGTCTTCAGAAATTTTGGGGTTGGTTCCCAATGAGGTGTTGTATCTGTGAACCCCTCCATTTCTCAGCCACTGACCTGTGAACACATCCTTCAGCCACTCCAGTATCTGCAGATCTGCCATGGGCATTTAGCTGCAGCCTTCAAATAAAGCAGCTACACACTCTTGAAAAACCTGCAGCAAAAGTACATAAGCTTAAAAATAATCACACAAGTGGCGTATTCAGCTAATCAGGAGTTCCGATTGTCTCGGCGCCTCTGCGCACAAATCAGTTGTATCTCGGAGGCTGAAGCAGGGAGTCACCACTGGAGCCTGATTACATACTTTAAGTGCTGCCTGATTAAATTAAACTTGGTGCTGTTTATGGCTGATTTTGAGCAAATGGGAAAAATCAGAGATGCAATCCAGGCATTTGAAGCTGATCCAGATTTTGAGAATGAAAAAATCAGGACTCAGACCTAGATCCAAGTTTTATCCTTAGGGCCCTGTCTTCCGAGTGGACTGATTCAAAATCTCACAAGGAAAGTCTCTGGGCTATTCCCCTGTAGTAAACTTACATTTGCTTAGAAATAAGTGACTTAATTCTTAAGGACTCTGGAAGGCTTGTGTCCTCAGCACTGAGTTCACCATAACAAAGTGCTAAACCACTGAGTGGTTTACTTAGACACAGAAATAGGCATCAGAAGGTATTTCATCTACAGTACAATCCAACCTTTGCAGGTTGGCACACGTATTCTCTTTCAGCCTTTTGATTAACTGCATAGTACCAAAACCATACGTATTTATAGCTTGCAGAATTCGATAAATTCTCCAGATGTGGCTTCCTTTAGTTATGCTGAGATGACTGGAGATCAAAGCCTTTGATCTTTAGCCTGACTGAAACCTGCTTCTGATGTAAGTCTAGAAAATGATGCAGTGAGGGGAACTGGCCGCTCTCAACTTGCCCCAGAAGCATCTCAAACAAAAAGTGTGGGAAGAAAGTTTGTGAAGGATATTTCTCTACACACCATTGAGTCTCTACTCCTGAAAGTACAAGGCAGTTTTCAATGAACCTTTTACTCTTAACAACATATTTAAATAGATTGATTTTCTGTTCCAGCTCAGAAATGATTTAAGACTTTTCAGTGCGTGCATATCCTCTATGATACCCAGAACTGGCAGGAAATGTCATCATGAGCTAGTTTATAGCCTCAATTAAGGCCATTTCCATTGCTCCAGATGTGTAAAGCAGACTTATAGCTGAGTTCCTGGTACAGTGAACTCCCTGATGCATCCTAGGCTCAGCACTGCCAGCTCAATGGTATCTTCTTCATGACCCTTGGAAAAAATGATGAATAGCCAGGGAATTGCAAATTCAGACTGAATTCTGGCAACATGAACACTTTATACAAGTCTTAGCCAGTCAGGCAGACAGCACAGTCTGAAAAACCTTATCTGGTACCACAGGCTCTTCTAGCAAGCCCAGCTGCAGAGCAATGCAAAGTACTGTGTGGCCATTTGTGCCTGTCTCTGCAGCTTCATAAGCCCCACAGCAAGGCCATAAACCCTCAGCTCTTTGGGTGACACTGCCAAGAGACTGCCATGACTCCCATGGCCAAGACTTTCATGAGCTGCTTGCTATAAACGAAGCCGGTAACAAAACAAAATACACACAAAATAAACCCCAACCAACCAATTACAACCAAAAAAAACCCACTCAAAAGCCTTACATTAAAACTTCAGTAAAATCAGAGAACGGACAGATTTTCACTGGAGAGAAAAGGCAGAAATGTACTATCCTAGAGAGAGCACAAGAAATGCAATTTATTTACTAAATCATAACTTCTTTATCAACATCAGAAGAAAGAACTATAATTTTAAGATTACTGAAAATTATCATAAAGGAATATCTCAAATACATAAGGGAAAATTCAAATTTAAAAGGTAGAAAACCAAATGCAGCCAGCAAGAGACATCAGGGACAACAAGAAGTAGTCCTTAAGGCCATTAATTATGTGAGGAAGAGCAAATGAAAGGTTTGCCCTACTGAGGGGTTTGGACTAAATGATCCTTAAGGTCCATTCCAACCCCTTAATATTCTGTGATTCTATGCTTCTATGGTTCTATGAATTAATGTCTATTTCACCAATATTCAGTAAAAAGTAAATAGTGAATAAGAGTTTACGAAATTAATACTAAGAAAAAGAAATATTTCAGCACAGATTAGGGTAAAGTCAGGTTAAAGAATATTTATTTAGATAAGTTAGAGATTTTGACATTGGCTGGGGCTGACTTAATCTTGCAGTCCTTGAAAAACTGTAATCTTAGAACTATTCATGGTATCTCTGAGTTCACGGATAGGCTGTGGTGGTACCAGAAGACTGATGTATTGGCTTTCTTTAAAAGATGGGAAAGGTGAGAGAAAACAGAACAGGAGAATTGTACAACAGTCAGCTTACCCTCAAAATCCAGAACAATGCTGGAGCAAATAGACACATACGTGGAAAACAAGAAGATGAGCAACATCCAATACAGATTTGCCAATAACAAATCATGTCACAGGGCTCTAATTTAATTTTAAAAAGTAAAAGGCCATGGGGATAGAAGAAAAAGAGGAGATATCAAATATATTGACTTCAGTAAGGCTTTTGACACACTGATGGTGTTCTGCCTTTGTCCCTTGCAGAATTTCCCTTTCTTATATAACTTCTTTAAAAAATAATCTAGAGGAAAATGAAAATCTAATATTAAGCAATTTAAAAGACCCTTTTTAATTTAATCTTTCAATATAATGTATAAAACAGAGGATAAACATTAGAATTTGTGAAGGGTGTCAGGACAAACTTCCCCACACCTCCCAAGAGCTCTTATGGGGGCTCACATCCCTCTTAGGTGACAAGTTGTTTGTGTCTGTGCCATCCATGGACACAAGGCAAGATGTGAGGAATGAGATGTCTTTCCATTGCAAGGCTCGCTTAGGTAAAGAGACACAGCACAGCCACCCTCTTTTCTCCTTTTTTCTGGTGTGGGTGTTTGGTTGTTGGTTTTTTTGCTTGGTTGGTCGGTTGGTTTTTGTTTTGGTTTTTTTTTTGTTTGGGGGTTTTGTTTCTTTTTTTCTATTTTTTCTTTTTTTTCTGTAAGCCTGCTGTTCTCAACTGCTCTGTTACAAACTTAGCTAATGGACACCACTTGAAGTAAGGAATGGAAAAGGGGTGAGAATTTAGAGAATGAACAATCGTCTTGTTTTTGAAATAAGCACAACGCAATAGCGTGGAGGAAGCAAAGATGAGCACAGTAGAAATTGTCAGCAGTAAGCAGAAAGACAAATGACCAGTGCACAGCTTACAAGCCAAAATACGGCCCTCTGGAGTTGTACAGAGTGAGTAATGGGCACTTGCACCAGGCATAATGTGTGGTCTGAGCCCTCTAACCTCTCTGGACTGCTCAGCTGAACTGAAGCCAAGAGCAAGAGTGGTTTGTTGTCTTCTGCAGAGCTCAGGTGTTGCCCTCAGTCTGCTGTTCAGCCAGCACCGTGCCTCTCAGTGGAAGAGACTTTGCCCTTCAGCCTTTATGTGATGTCCTGCTGTCATGCCAGGCCCAGCAGCACGCTACCACCTTTTGCAATTGTATCTCCCCGTATCTTTTTATGGCATCACCCTCCATCCCACTCCACCCGTCTGTCCTCATCCCTCTTGGTCTGCAGCTCTGGAGCACACAGCTGCCTCACAATTACCTTTATCTGTAATGAAAAAATTTTACAGTCTCAAAAAGCCCCAAACCCATATGGCTCAACATCTGATTTGTTTCAAGTCACTTAAGTCACAAGTAGAAAACCCTCCCTTGCGCATATGCCTAGGAGTCAGGGTGTGGATTTCTCAAAAAAAAAGTCTCCTGTCTGCCTTTGAAGGGAGCAGCTTTGCCTTTGATGTAGCCATAAGTGAGGAGCTGGCCCTGTCTCACAGCGTGTTTCTGTCACAGATACCTTGGCTGTTGGGCATTATTTACAGTTCATATAGAAAACTAGAAGCAGAGTCTCACAATACACTGCTAACCCTGCCCAGGCTGGATTCAGTAACATCTGAAGCATGGCACAGATGCAGGTATGGGTAATGTCACATACAGGTATAGATATTGTCACATATTCTTCACTTTTAAGGAAAGTGAATGTTCTCACTGTGACAGGCTGCAGGCTGAGGTGTGGGCACTGGCAGACATTAATGACCCTGAGCAGCTGGGGCACCCCTCACCCTCTGCCCAGGAGCCGATTCAAGCTCAGCCCAGGACACTCCACCTCTCCCTGAGCTGTGTCAGGGAGGTGCTGGGCTCCAGCTCAGCCACAGCCTGTGTTGGCTGTACACCCCTTCCCTCAGGCTCACATCTATGGACCTTCTGCCATGATGGGCCTGCTTGGGAATTGCTGGATGGTGTCTGATCTGGATTACCTTCACTGGATCTCACCTTGACCTGTGGCATGTCCTTTGAGGTGCCCCATCTCCACGAGGGCTGATGATGAGGGCTCTTGGTTGAGCCTGGCTGTGACCTGTGGGTCTGCTCTGCTCCCCTTGCTCAGGTACTGAGGGTTTTCCAGGTGTGTTACCAGGATGGACTGCTGCCTTCCGTCCCTCTAAGCACTTTTAAACCTTAAATCTCTTTGTTTAAAATTAAGTTTGGTAAAATGACTCGTGGCAGAGGCTGAAGAACTCAGTAAAACATCAGACTCTTGCCCAGGACTACAGGTCTTGTGCTGGGGAGATGATGTTATCCAGGGACACCTTCTAGCTGGCAAATGAAAATTTTATTTTTGGGGTAGGTGGATTAGGTTTACTACTGCAGTGTGGGGCGTGACATGCTCTTTTTTGGGTGCAGGAGGGCACTGGGATGTTCAAAGGGATGTGGAGTATTCAGAAGTGCCTGCAGACTCCACCTGACACAGGACCACCATATGCTTCCAGAGCCCTGTATTCCTGAAGTATTATGAACTTAAAAAAAGATAAAAATTATACTTATAGGTAACACGGATGGTTAAAAACACAGGTACTGTGTGTCTGTGTTGTCAGTCTGGAGGATGTTGCCTGAACCCCTGGCATCCCACCCAAGACTGAAACCCAGGGATGCTGGTACTACCAGGAAGGGAGGCAGAGTCAGTAACATCTGTGAAGCAGCCTTCGAATGTCTGACATTTTCCTAAAGAAGGCTACATGATATGGAACTGACGCATTTTATTCTGCTGCATAACTGAACTGATTAATCCAAATAACTGAGGGTTTATCCCAAACTGAAGGTGAGTCTAAATTCTGACAGTTACTGCCACCCACGGCTTGCTGTCATACCTTCAACCATTTCTGGTGCCTTTGCTCCCCTCCCAAGTCCAGGATTTCTCTGTGAGCACTGCAGACCTGCACTGTTGTCTCGTGGTTAGTCAGCCGAGCATCGCTCCCATCTTTCTGCACCTGGTACACACCCAGTATTTTGTCTGGATTAATCACTAGCTGTAAGTTACAGGCTCCTGCATCCTAACACTGGCACTGAGCTCTGTCAGGGGGAAAAAAACCCCTCTTTTCTGATTATTAAATTGTCTATCCGAAGCTGAAGAGTGTGTTTCAGCTGAAATGCTGATAAAAGCACTAAATGTGGAGCTTGCTAATACAAAGCTATAGCAGCAATTTAGCTCGTTATCAGGCAGTAAATAAGACTTACCTGCTATTCTTTGATCAACCTTTTTTCTGTTACGAACTGCATGTGTTGACAAATTATGTCACCAAAAAGAAATCCAAGTCTTTGATGAAATAACAGGAAACATGCATGTGCTGGAAGTTTAAAAATGCATTTAAATAAACTGCTTTAGGATTTTGGATAGTGGGAGTCTTGCTTAAGGTGCATGAGGAAGGACTGGGCTGGACCTGGGGGGCCAGGAGAAGCTGGAGCGGCCTCAAAGTCACCCTGAGCCCCACACAGGTTTCAAGGAGTGTTTCCAGAACACTGGAACTGCAGCCACCAGATGTGACTGATTCTGCTTTGGGTTTGTAACAATAAACTGGCAGTTTCTGTAAATGGGTGGGAATGGATGCTTCTTTAGAAGAGAGGTGCCTTGAAGAGAGAAGCACCGTGCAGTACCTCGTGATAAGCAACTCTTAAAAGGGTGAGATTTGGATTCGTGGCTCTGGCATGGTGAAACATTATTATTATTATTAGAATGCTAATAACAGTGGTGCTTGAATGGTCCAGTGGAGCTTAGACATGACTCTTGGTCAAATTCCAGCTTTCTGAACCGTTTCCCAGAATATTAGACAGAACTGAAACCAATACGTTTCCATGGCTGCTTCTTGAAAAACACAGCCAGAGAGCCAAGTGCAATGAGATACCACAACAAGGGAGAAGTGTGAAGTTGGAAAGCACAGATCTGGACCTGAACTCCCCCAGGGTCTGCAGGCTTTCAGATCCAAATTCTTCATTTGCTCCATCTCAGAATGTGAGGCTGCCCTTGAATTATTCCCAAGTGCAGGAGAGAGGCTGGGACTCTTTCTGGGGTCTGTTTTTTCTTCTGTAACTGAACTCTGCAGTCAAAAGTCTCTAAAAGCTGGCTAATTCCTAACTATAGGCATGTGATTGAGATTGGCTTCTGTCAAGTGTGTAAGGTCTCGGACTGTACCATGATGGGGTCCAGCTGGCTCCTTACCCTGTCTCCAGCAGGCTCAGTCTCACCCTGTCTCAGAGGCTGCAGAAGATGATCCAGGAGATGTGGTGGAGGGCATGTGCACAAAAGCCTGTTCTCCAGGATTGTTTTTTCTCCCCCAAATATGTTAGTCTAACACTTATGGGGACTGGCTCAAAACCTGACCTTTTCCCAGGCTGTGGCTCTGGATATACAGATATATTTACCCACCTAGGACTTGGGGCTCTCCTTGGCTGTTGCTGATTTACGAGCATCCAGGATCTCATCCAGCAGACCTAACACATACTTTATCAGTTTTGAATTCCCCTCTTTGCGTTAATGAACATTAATTGACCACTAGATTAGATACTAGGAAGATATTCTTCCCTGTGAGGGTGGTGAGGCTTCCCAGAGAAGCTGTGGCTGCCCCATTCCTGAAAGTGTTCAAGGCCATGCTGGACCAACCTGGTCTAGAAGAAAGTGTGGCAGGGGGTTGTTATGAGATGGGCTCTAAGGTCCTTTCTAGCCTAAACCATTCAATCATGATTAATTAAACAATAGTACAGTTAGATTATCCCTTATGTAGTAATATATTCAAATTAATAAGAATTAAGCCCAGAGGAATTAAATAGGAATCTTTCACATATTTTTCCAGTGGCTCCAGCACTCACTGATCTGAGTTCTCATCCCCTTCTACTGAACATTTCCCACGTGAATGGGAGCTACTCTGCCAGAGTAGCACTTCAAATTGACCTTGTCCAGCACATTTTAACCATGGATGCTCTAGAAGTAAATTTATTTCTCCTTCCCCACTGACTGGCACATGCAGGATGGTCAAGCAGACCCTGCAATTAACAGGGAGAGACTTTCAATTCATCTTAATCTCTCTCACATATATTGCTCAATAAATACATTTGATTGCAGCTTTGATGGAGCTGCTGGAGCTCCAGAGGGCTCATGAAATCAGTGTGTTCAGTCAATTCTTAACCTGCAGAAGCACCCAGTGGAAGGTGCAGATCCATTTGTTGGGAAAACAGCTGAATTGGAGAAATGAAACATTTCACCAGGAACAAATATTGTTTGACAAGGTCGGGGGCAGCAAAATACTTTTCACGGTATTTTTCTGCCTGAGGCACCTCCCTTTTGCTGCCAGTATAATATACAGGAGGGATGATGGTAATAGTGGTGAGATGGGATTATTGACAGCTTTCCCCTCTTCTTTCTTCTTTGCCTCTCATCACAGCCACCAGCACAGCAAGGGGAAAAAACCCTCAGTGGGAAGCTCCTCTGCTGCCTTTTTGCTAAATTAACCTACACAGGGGTGATTGCCTTGGAGGAGGAAGGGGATTAGCCCTTCAAAATCCTTCTGATCCTCAGTTCTGCAGGAGTCTTGAGATTCCTCTAGAGACATTTTTCACTTGGAGGAAGTGGAGAGGGGTCCATGGGCTCCTTCCAAAGGTCTGGGAAGGGTTACTAAGGAAAGTCAATCTACTGCAGCCCGTTAGGGAAAATATCGGGGGCTTCTAAGACTGAGAGGCTGCTGACCACCCCCTCGGGAACAGAGGTACAACCAGGTGGAGCTGTGCCCCTGTCTGAGCCTGCTTCCTCCTGCCTCCCGGCTCGGGGCTGTGCTGCACAGACTTGCCAGCTGTGGCTGCCCACAGAAACAGGCTCTTTAACCTAAAGAGAGGTTTGTGATTCCAGACAAGCCTTGCTGCACCACCTGTGCAGGGCAGGTCTTTCTCCTCCCTTCTCCTTAGAATTCACCCGTTTGTTTTGTCTTCATCTGCTGGATCTGGCAGGACAGTCTCTGTAAGTCCGAGGAATAGGAGGTCACAGCTATGCAGGAGTTGAGCACCTTTTTAATTTAGGAAAGGGCTAGAGCTGCTGTGGGAAGCCTGGGATGGATTTCTTCTAAAGCTTTTTTGTACAATTTGGGTGATGTGAAGAGGACTTGACATAACCTGACTTCATGGGAAAGCCAAGAGACCAGCCCAACAGTGGTAAAATGACTGTGGTCTCCAAATCTGCCCTATTTTGAACTTGAAAGTGAGCTCCAAAGCCCTGCTGCTTACTTTTGAAACTACAACCTTCTCCTTGTGCAAGTGAAGTTCAAGCAGTCGCCAGTTTGAAAGCTCTTAGATCCCCATCCCTGAAAAGAATAAACTCTGCCTTCCCACCGCCCCACTCTGCAGGGGAACATCAGTGCCTGTGGATGAAGCTCTGGGAGGATTTTTTTTAGCTTCCTGTAGTTATCTCAAATCTTCATCTCTAAAATGCAAAGGCTTTTACAGACTTTGTATTCTATTAGTGTAACACCGAATGCCCTCGTTCTTCAGGTATTTATAGCAACTTCTGCAGCTCCCATAATAACTCTTCGTGGCTCAGCACCTCGCAACATGATGTCTTGTTATCCCCATTTCACAGATGTGGAAATAGGGCACACGGAAATTAAGTGATTTCTGCAGGATTTCCTATAACCCACTGCAGTGCCTTGACTATAACCACCTTCATCTGAGTTTCAGCTCAGGTAGGATATTGTGGGCTTCTGCTCTTCTCTTCATTTAACATTATATAAAGAGACATAAATAATAATTCTAGAGCAATGCCCTAATTTTTGGCAGTTCTGAGGAACCTCAGATGTCTCTGGACTCAATGCAGACATCCAGGAACTCAGAAAATTAGATGCTTAAATACGGGTGGTGTACTTGCTGGCAGAGCAGGGGATTGACAGGAGGCGGAGGGTTTGATTAATTCTTACAGCTACCCTTGGTCTCAGTCAGGAACTGAGCTGCAGAGGAGCCACAGCCAGGCCCTGTGAACCAGGGCAGAAGTGGAGAGCAGGGCTCACCAGGAGCTGTGTGGGTACACATGGGATCATGGGATGGAGCAGCACAGCTCTTCCCCCTGGCCTGATGAGGCTGCAGGATCTGCAGGATCCCAAACACATTGCTCTCCTTCCATGCCTCAGTTTCCCCACCCACAAATCATGCATGGTAATAGTTAACCACCACACTGAAGTGACATACAGCTGGATTATTTTCCAGTTTGAGTTTCACCTCTTTGACTGTGTGACAGGAGTGTGATGTAGGGGCTGGGCCATTTGGATACTTGATAAGCATGATGTCATTTTGCAAGGTAATATGGTGATGACCCATTATGGATTAAGTTCTTTATTCCCTAACAACGGAGCAACTTTGGAATGCACTGTGCACGCAGGCAGTGAAGGATGACTGTTGGGCAAAGGGCTGGTGTTGGTACAGGAATCTTTCCCTAAGATGATGGACAAACTGCTGCTGTGTGATGGTTTTATGCACCCAACAAAGTTTCCTTCCTTTGTTCTGCACAGCAGGCCATCACAAAGCTTGGGCATCACCGAAGTCCCTGCTTTGTTTGTGCCATCAGGAAAAACTCTGGCTAATCATAGAATAGAATCACAGAATGGTTTGGGGAGGAGGGATCTTAAAGATCATCTAGTTCCAACGCCCCTGTACTGGGCAGGGAGACTTACACTAGACCAGGTGAATGGTGTAAGGAATGGCACCGGGCTGAGCTGGATCAGCAGGTGCTCAGTGTCCGTCCCCATCCTCCTGGAGAAAACATCCAAAGCTGAACCTTCAGCTGTGTTGAGGAGAGCTTGCGTTGTCCTGAACCACACTGCACTTGAGACTACGTGGGGAAACTCCAGGAAAATGGCTTCTCCCAATAAAACTATATGGAGACGGCCACTTGTAAGGTTTTCATTAACCTTGCTCTGGGAATGTCTATTACTTCCAGCCACGGTGTCTGGTACTGCTCGGTACTGAACACACGTGGAACAAACCATTCCTGCCCCAAAAGAGCCGGCAGTGCAAAGCTGTGCCTGCTTTGGAGACATTTGCTGCGGCACACGGACATCAAAGGTCTGCAAAACCTTCACGTCAGTGTGTTACACAGATGGAATCTTGGAAAACTGGCAGGTACCAACACAGGACATTTTAAAAAGGATTACGTTTGGTGCAGCACAATAGTCCTTTATAGCCAGGACCTTAATATGCTGCTGGTTCATGATGGCAATTAGTTGGATTAAGTTGTACCAATATAAACAAAGTATTAATGAGACAGTTACAGTAAATGGAACAAGCAGCACTCGAGCCAGCTGCAGGGGCACTGTCAGGCATTTGGGATGCAAAGCCTTGGGTGTTTGTGGCACTGGGGAGGACATTCACAGCCAAGCCATTAACATCCACCTGCTGTGGTGGCCTCTGCTGCTAAATAGATCAGGATGGGGAACAGCAGCACTGCTGGTATCCCAGCAGGCAAGCTCCTTCCAACCCCCAAACAGGCAATGACAAATACTTCATCGTGGGAGAGATGAAGGGCTCAGAGGAAAAGGTGAAGCAGCAAGGCTAGAAGTAGGACATAAAATCAGATTACAGCTTTGCTGCGTTTTAATTGCATTGTTTAATTCCAGTTTCTACTGCTCTAAGACTAGACATCAAATAGAATGTTAAAATTATCCGAAACCAAGCTACAAGTCTCAACATCAGAATGCCTATTATACTTATCTGTGACCTTCTTACCATTAAAACCACCATATTATTATTACTGTACATTTTCAGATTATTATTAGGCTTCTGAACTCTGCTGCAGCTTGATTTATAGAAACTGCTTAGTCACTGGCAGCAGTGCTGTGCTGGGAGTGGGAGAGATGCTCGCTGGTGTTTCAGCAGAGGCTCCTGCCAAGAAGCAGACACTGCCCTTGACAGATCATTGAGAGCTGGTGAGCATTTCCCTCTCATGTAAAACTTCTGGAATAGCTGCAAACCAAACCAACCTTTTTCCCTACCAAGAGCAGGGTTGAAAAAACTCAAGGCTCAATTAGTGCATCCCCTCCAGTCATTCTGGGCACATTTATGTTGCCCTTTGCATGAAAAGCGACCTTCTGGTTTGCTGTGTGCATAGGTGAGAGCACTGCTCTGGATTTTGGAGAGGTAGAGCTCTGGTGAAATTGGGATTTAGGCTTTGGAAGGAGCAGTCTGACAGGACAGAAGTAGTCAGAAACGTGGGAAGGAGCCAGGTCGGGATGGGAGGTGGGGGGGCTTAGCAGGTCCAGGCACCAAGAGCACTGAAGAGCACATTCAGAATTAAATACAGGGGGAGGGTGCCTGCTGCTTCATCACGTTAATGAGGGTGATGGTTTCTGTGACCCCACTCAAGGAGCAAATGCTCTGAGCAGAAGTTGCAGGACAGGCCCTTACATGAAGGGAGTTTTCCCTAGGTTGTACACGCACCAAGGCATAGTAAATGCTAATAATTTACAACCCTCTGAACAAACCAAATTACAAACCTGTCTCTTTTAGTTATTTGCTGAGTAATGGCTATGCTGAGCTCTTTATGAAGTGTAGACAAAATCAGAATCCTCAGCCCTGTATGCCCTGAATGGGTAGGGAGTGATGCCTTGCTCACCACTGCTTCAGTCAAACTGCATCATCCCCAGTGCTGGTGCTCCAGCAGCCCTGCAGGTCTGGCCCTCCACAGCCCTTTGAAACCTGCAACTGAACTGAATAGAAAATAAAACAATAGGTATCAAACACTGCCATCCTGATTTCTTTTGAGGAAATGTTTCAGCATCACTAATGAAGTGTGCCTGTTTGCAACATGCTGGTATCCTGGAGATTTAAATCCAATACTTCAAAGAACACACATTGGTTAAGTAGCTTAGTCTTTAGTTTTATTCATGCTGGAGTAAACCATTGCCAGACATTTTCAGGGAGCTAACAGGAGAGAAACAATGGCTCTATTTGGCAGAGTCCAGCAGATGAAAAGTATCAAAGTATAAAGTCCTAAACTGCTGAAAATAGTGAAAAATAATGGATTGGTTCTCTCCTGACTCAATACCTTTATTCTTTTTGACATTTTTTTTTCATTGCCCTTCCTCCTCTAAAGCATTGTGGTGACTCATGTGAAATGTCTGTAATAATGTTTCATTGCTGTGAACTCACCAGATAACCACTACTCCTGCTCTGGTCCTACACAATTATGTATGTTTAGAATATAGCCAGAAATGGGCTGACATTGATAGAAAGGGGTAAAATAAGAGGTGGAAAGAGCATTTAAAAGCAGGTACTGAGGAGTCACACACCCAGAAAACAATGATTTATATATCTGTTTGAAATCAGAAAGGGCATGCAATAACCTGGGTGATGTACAGAGCTATCTCATGGGATAACTGGTGCCACAGCAGCTCGCTTCTGTTTTTCTCCTGTTGAAATAATTGCACTTGCTCACAGATACAATGCTTGAGTCAGTATTTTCAGGGACTTTGCAACTCACTTAGGCCCAGACCGTATCTGGCACTTTTCGCTCTCTCAAAGAACAAGGCTCATTTCATGTGATCCTGCAGATGTGCAGGGCTGTGTTGCAGAAGCAGGGCTGAGCCGGGATGAGGCTCTGGAGAAGGGACCCATTGCTTGGTTCAGCCTTGGCTTTGGTGTTCAGGAGGGAGGTGCCACCTCCCCCAAAGTCTCTGTGCCTAGTTCTGAGTGTTCCAGCTTGTTCAGATACCTGGGTGTTGCTGTAAGGAGCAGAGAGCTGTTCCCAGGGACTGGACTTCGTTCCCTCTCTTAGCAGGGACATCTGAGGGCCATATTCTAAGACATGATGGCTTTGCCTAATAATAAACCTATTGACTTAGGGCATTTGGGGGCATGAATTCAATAAATGTGTATTTTACTGAACATGGTGTCAGCCAAGTCCCTTCTAGCCAAAGGCCATCTCTTCTGAAGCAATCATGGCCCTAAATGCAGGAAAATAGAAAATTTGTAACAAAAAGAAGGAGTGAGGAGTGCTGGCTTGACAATATTGCACAGTCCTGTCCCAGTCTGCATCCAGTTCTCAGCTATTCTGCATCCAGTTCTCAGCTATTCTCTGCCCGCAGTCCAATAGTAAAGTCATACTTGTTTTCTTGGCTCTGCTGTGTTAATGAAAAAGCCACTTAACAAAACAAATAGAAGGAAGGACATTCGCAACCAATTATGGTATTGCTGATCAGTCACATTGTGCTGGAAATTACACACTGAAGTTCAGCCCAGGCAGCTGATCAATGACCTGGTAGCTTGGCACCGGTGCATGCTATCAACTTAATAAATCAACGTAATTCCAGTCCCCGTGCCAGCACATATATATGTGTAGTCAATATGACATCAGTATTTTATAATGATGGTTAAAACTAATTGCCCAAACACTGTGGTCTCTTATCTGCTGTGCAACCTCACCGGTGTTCCAGCAGGCAGGGTGGAATTTGGCTGGCTGTTCCTTAAATATACCCCTGGGCATCACTTAAAATCATGGGTTTAAAGCTTTTTTTTTTTTTTGGTGGTTTTTTTTTTCTGAAACCACATGGGAAGTCAGCACTCCAGCATGTCATTCAGGGTTGACCAAATTGCCAGCCAGCTCTCTGCCTCTGGGAGGACATGGTGTGCACGCCGGGTCCTGGCACACGCTGCAGGAATGGAGCTTCTCCTTGGTGGCAGACGCACATCTTGGCTGGTTTATGCATGGCTTCCTCCTCTTAATTACCTCTGACATTTTAGCTGTTGTAATATGGGTTTGGCTTAGGAGTTAAGGCTGAAAACTCTGGGAGTTTTTTTGCTGGAAACAAAGTTTGGTTTAAGTACAGGGAATCTGGGATGCTTCTAACTGTGTGTAAGCTTTGTGATGGGCTGGATCAGAGAAATACAGGAGCTTCTGAGCATGCTGGTGGTCACTTGCTCCCACGCCTGATACCACCAGTTTCAGTGCTCTCTGCTCTTGTATTTCACTCTTGTCACAGAAATCTACAAAGAACACAGTAACTACATTGTTTGTACTTATAAAAAACCTGCAATTTATATTAACTATTTAGAGACAGCTTTTTTAAGGGTACCTGGAGACTGAAGACATCCTAACAGGAATTTTGCAAGTGCCTCATCCTCTCCAGCCAGATGACACACTCAGCTCCCCACCTCTAATACTTTATACACAGTATTTTACCTGGAACCAGAGCAACATCCACTCTGGCACATACTCCAAGCCTCTTACTTGGCCGTGGCTTCAGCTTTTCTGGGAACATACCTGGCCCTGTGTTATGTGAGACCTGCTGCTTGTCCCACATCAAGACAGCAGGAAAAGGGACATTTGGGCAGCACAGACCCACCTTGGTACAGTAACTTTGGTTGTGACCTCACACCTCAGCTGCAGTTCTCAGACTCATCATGTGCTGGAGTCACTGGAGAGATATGTGAGAGATTTCTCTTATTCCTCTGTGCTTAATTCTTATTAATTCAAGTGTTTTACTACATAAAGGATATTTTAACTGTAATATTGATTAATTAATCATCAATGAATCATGATAGAATGGTTTGGGTTGGAAGGGACCTTAAAGCACATCTAGTTTCAGTACCCTGCCATGGCCAGGGACACCTTCCACTAGACCAGGATGCTCCAAGCCCCATCCAACTTGTCCTTGAACACTTCCAGAGATGGGGCAGCCACAGCTTCTCTGGGCAGCCTGTGCCAGGGCCTCACTGCCCTCACAGGGAAGAATTTCTTGTAATAACCAACCTCTGTCAGTTTGAAGCCATTCCCCCTTGTCCTGACACTCCAGGCCCTTATCTGATTAGTCTGATCTCCTTTCCCTCTCTGCTCTGTGCCAGTGCCAGTTGCAGTTCACCACTGGTTCCCAGCTCTGCTGTACCTTTCCTCCAGGGAATGCTCTGTTATCAGCACATGTTTATATTCTGGGAGCATGTACAGGAATTGAGCCACAGCTCTGCGAGGTGCTCTGCAAAAGTGGAGGGGAAAAGGCAGTCCCTGCCCCGTGTGTCTTATGTTCTGCAGGCACTAGGAACCAAGGAGAGACAGCACGTGCACACACACAAAATATATGTGTGTGTATATATGTGTGTGTGTATATATATATATATATATATATGGTAATGACCTTTCTTTGGTAGCATAATTTGGTTTGGCTAATGCTTAGCTGAGAGCAGAGGTAGGGAGCAGGGAAAGGAGGGAAGAAAATCCTGGTTCATGTTGCCCAGCCACAGCCAAAGCTGAGTTTGGCTGGTTTTTTGGCAGATGTGAGCTGTAAGGATAGTTTTGAAGGAGGAGAAAGGAGTGGCTGCTTAGATTTTATCGGGAAGGTTTTCCCAGGCTTAAAAGAAAGCTGGGAAGAATGTGAGTCTGTGCTTTGGGAAGGAGCTGACAGAAGGATTATAGAGCCTGGTGGAGTAAAGGTTGTGGGCTGGCTGTATGTAGGTAGGTTGTTGGTTCAGCCAGGTAAGAGGAGATGTGCAAAGGTAACAGGAATAAAGAGTAGAAGGCAAGAAGCTTGTAAATTATGTAACTGAAGGACTGGTATGGTTGTGGAGTGAATTGATGTGGACTTGAGGGTATCTGCTAAAACTGAATTTTGTAATAATGGATGTAAGAAGAGGGAGGCTTGGAGGAGATTATTTTAAAAAATTAAGTTTTAGGCATGATAAAAAGAGCAAACCTGAGACACAATTCCAAAGAAATCCTGCATGGTATCACTTGGGTAAGAAGGAAATGGGGAAAAGAAGGAGGATGGCAGAAAATAACCTATTCCTGACTGATGGGGGGTGGGGGGTAGAAAACAGTGACTGAGCTGCTCCGTTGAGCTCCTGCAACCTTTTTGAGGTATTTGGGTGTTTTCCCAATTTATTTTTTGATTAATGGAATTTTTTTTAATATCATTACTGATTCTGGTAACTTACCCAGTGTCACATAACGTTGGTGACTGTGGGTGTACCCAGCCTCGTGGTTCCTCATGGGACACCAGCTTCACACAAACTTGGTTTCTTTTGCTGTTTCCAGAAGTTCATAGCAGAAAAATATTCTGAGAAAATTTTGTCCTGTGGTGGCTTATCCTTTTAACTCCGGCCATCACTCAAATAAAAAATGGCAGTGGTCTGTGGAAAAAAGGAAAAATAATTGAAAAATAGATTCTTACTTATGTTTTTCCAAACCACCAGAGCAGTTTACCATTCCTGCGAAAAGATGCAATTAGGCAACATTTTCCTTAATGCCAGAATGCAGAATAATGCTTAGATGAATCTTGCAAAGAAGACACTTTTATATTTGTCCTGTCAAATGGAGAAGATAATCAGCTTTTTTGTTCTCTTACCCTAAATATTTACATCTAGAAACATTAAGTAGATCTGTTTTCCTTCCTTAGTTTGCTTGGTTTGGAAAAAAATGGGGGGTTCATATTGATTTTTTTGGTTTGTTTGTGTTAGAGTATAAAACCAGGATAGAGAACAGTTGGAAATGGGTTGAGGGATTTATCAGTTACACTTGGAGGGCATAATATCTCAGCACGGTATGGTGGGAAGAAGGTGTGAAATCCTGGATCGAGTAGCAGCAGTAGCAATACTTCCTTCAGTTTTCATTACCTTTATTAGGTAAGAATAATAGAATAATTTGTACTCCTCCAAGATTTCTCCAAAATAAGTGACTTCTTTGTGATCCTCTTCAAGTTGGAAGCCACCTTACTCTGTTTGAGTTCCCAACCACATCAGCAGCAGCTATGTTTCTGTCTAGAGAAACCTCGGTCACAACTCTGCTTCAGGGTTTGCTTGGGTTTCCACGAGGAGATCCCAAATGGGGTGGGATGCTGAGGAGCAGTGCTGCTCCTGATCTCTGGCAGGTGACACAGATCATGCCTGAGCTCATGTGACCTTGCTGAGGAGGGAGCAGCTCTGTGTGCTTGAGGCATCTCCTGAGAGCTCTCCCCGAGGGAGCTGTGCAGCCAGGAGCTCTCCTGAGGTGTGCAGGAGTCTCTGTACCTGCCCCCATGATCTGTGACAGACATTTCCTCTCAACAGATGGCTGGAGGGGGAGTGATGGTGAAGGTGAAGTGATACAGTCTAGACTCTGGTCCCCACCAAAAGATGCAGCTCCCGAGGCTCCAGTGTGACCAGTGACCCCGCAGATCCACAGGAGCACTGTCTGCTGACAAACACGGCCCCAAAGGAATCTTGTGGCTGTCCTTGGTCTTGGGTGGCACGCACAGATGGGCATCTCCAGCAGCCTCAGTTCCAGCTCCTGGCTCTGCCGTCCCGGTGACAGCAGCTCCTTTGCGTAAGGAGCCCCTGGGTGAGTAATACCTGCCTCTGCAGACAGCAAACCCTGCGAGCATTTTGTGGTAAACCTGCTGCTGCTCTGGGCAGGGAGGATGCACTTTACTCCGAAAGCAGAGGATGAAAGCCTCTGTGGCAACGGCTGCGCTTTGAAAGGGCTGAGCCCAATCCTCTGCACAAGCAACTGTTCATTATCAGTCACTGATCTCCAGAGCATTTAATGCCCCTGCCTGCACGGAAGGCAGCCAGCACACACTGCGGCCTCGCAGCCTTTTACTGAGCATCTCAGTCTTACTTCAGCACTATTGCTGTTAATTACAATAAAACAGTGGGTTTAAGGGATCCACCTGTTTCAGTTGCTTGTTCAGGCAGGCTCGAGGTGGTACGCAGCGAAAAGTAACAACCTGAAATGGCTGCATTTGCCCAATTCCTAAGTTACAGGTGTGCAGAGAGGCAGACCTGTGCCTGTCAGCACAGAACTGTCTAAGAATTAACCAGATTTGCACCTTCCCTATCTGTGTGTAGATAAGAGCTTACCTCAGAGCCAGGCAGTGGATATTGCTGATAGACTGAACCCGGGTGCTGGGTAACTCCTGACTTTGACCTTGGCCACTTATATCACTGGAGCAAAATTCTGCATGCTTCTGTTTGCTTACATGGAGATAAGGATACTGGTCTCTGGATTAAAAGTGTCATTAAGGAGGCACATTATGATTATAATTATTATTTTACAAGCTGAAAAGTGTGCAGAAGCTGGCAGTGCTGCTGCTGAGCTTCTTCAAGGAGTGTGTGCCTTTGCAAAAGGCTGGAAGAAACTGCACAGGAGGATTTTCTCATACATAAGCTGAGGAAAAGGATTATCTGTGAAACAGCCAACAGTTTTTATTTACTGTGAAAATCTGAGTCTCACTCTCAATTTCCCATCAAGATAAAATGCAGGCATTTGGTTAAAATGGTAACTTAATGCTCCAGAGGTTTAATTACCACCACTCTATAATCAAAATCAACACAGAGTGCAAGCTGTAGCTCCCAACTCCAACAAGAAATGCAGCTTCCCACAAAGCAGTCAATAAAAGGAAGATATATAGCATGTGCTTGGATTTTGTGGTCCTTCCCACAGCTGAACTTGCAAATCTGCTATTGCTAATGGTTTTCTTTCAAACCTCAGGTTCTCCCTTAGCTTTTACCAAACTCCAGAGCTCCTTATTTCCACATTTTAACTTTCTCTGTGTGTAATATCTATATACACAGTACTGAATTAAGGGAGTTCACAGTGCTGGAAGCTAAATTTCAAATTTTTTTCCTATACCAACAGAAAGCACTGAGGTAGTCTCAATAGTGGTGATTATTGAAACTTTATAAGGGCCTTGGTTGGAAAAAGTGTCATGAAAGGAGGTATATCTTCTGGGCTGGGGCTGCTGTGATCCCCGGCATGGACCTCCACAGATCAAATTATTTGTCCTCCTCCGCTGCAGTTCTGGCTGCTTTTCCTTAAGGACTCCAGGACTTCTGGATCATCGCACCAGCTTGCGTGTTGGTTAGGACAGTTTTCCCTCTGCAAGGTAAGATTTCTTTTCTCCAGTGCCTCCTCCCAGTACATTTTCTGAATGAGGTTGTTGTGCCATGCCAGCTAACGATCCCTGTGAAAACTGCACATGCTCGATATTTTGTCTGTTCCTTTCCAAGTTGGGTTTTTGGTGAGCAAAGCCTTTACTTGTCCTGCAGCCACGCCCCTGCCAGGCACCAGGGCAGCTGTAGCCAAGGTGTCCAGCACGGGTACTGTTAACAACGCAGTCCTCTGAGTCCTCTGCCCTCTGCCAAGGGCTGAGCCCTGAATTCACATCCTGGGATGCTCCCAGGTGCTGCAGTAGCAAACGCAGAAGTTGCTCTCCAAAACAAAACTTTGCTATGGTTTCTGCCCTCCAAGCAAGAGTTAATTTTCCTCCTCCTCCTCATCAGCCCCCCATAAAAAGCAGCACATTTTGGAACCTGCCTCTACTGACTTGTGGAAATAAGAGATACCCTATTAGCAATCCTTGTCCAAACAGTGTTGGACTGGTTAGTGCCAGCACTTTCCATCCAGCACTAGTATTTGTTTTTCCATGCTCTTAATCTTAGAAATTGAATTGAGTCTGATAAAAGTGACTTCCTGAATATTGCATAACAGTTTACGTCTGTCAGGAGGGAAGACAAACAGACCTGACCTTGAACTCAGAAAGTTTCCTCCCAGCAGGTAAAAGCTTCCAAAAGACTGAGCAGGGGCTCCTTGTCTCCTCACTGTCCTGGAACAGCAATGAGGCTTCCCTGGCAGTCATTCTCTCTGCAAAAAAAGCTCTGGAAAATGCTTTGGATCCTCCTCTGGGACCTGAGAATCCCCCGGAAAGAGCTGCAGCAGGAAGGCAGCTTCATGTTCTTGCTCCGAAAAGGAGGCAGAGGAGAAATCCTGTCCATATCTGGCAGGGTTTAGCCTCCAGGGATTAATTAAAGGCTTTTTCAGTTTTTCTTTCAAACCTCACAACATTCATCCCCGCCTCACTGAATAGGAAAAAGGGAGAGGCATTTTCTCTGGTGAAGCACCAGCCTGTTTCAATTTTCAGTTTTACATTGCAGTAATATGCTTTTCCTAAGGGAATACCACAGGAAGGGCAAACTTTGGCTTCTCACCATTGGAGCAATGAAAATGAGCTGGAAATCTGAGCAGCGGGCAAAACAAATTCCCTAAACTTGATAATTCCCTCTTTCCTTGGTGCTTCTGTCCCCTCTTCCCTGCCCACAGGCAAGGCAGGTGGAGGTGTTGGGAGAGCCAGCATGGGATGGGGACCCATGAACCAGGAGTGGGTGGTGATGCTACAGGAGCAGGGAGGTTTCCTGCATCTTCTGAGCTGCTGGCACTGCTGGGACTTGGACTAACGGAGCTCTGGGGCAGCAAAACCCTGTCTTTTACAACTCAGGCTTTTGGTGATGGCTGCAGTGGGGGGAGAAGGTGCCACCTGGCTCTCAGGACTCCCTGTGAAACATTTGGGGTCTTTGGCACAGCTTTCCCCTACCAGAGAAGTGCAGTGCTTGGGAGACTCTGGTTTTTGGGCACCATCCTGAGGAAGCAACACAGCTCCCAGCTCAGCCCACCCTGAGTGTGTGGTGCCCTGCAGAGCCCCCGGCTGTGCCCTGGCTGCAGTGTTTGTTTTCTGACCCCATTACCTATTCCAGTTTGGATTTCAGCTGCTTAGGCTTGATTATTTTAAACCCGTCTATCAGATTATCAGCAGCCCAGCCAAGCCAGAAATGAAGCTTCCTGGGGGATCCCCAGCAGTGTTGCAGAAGGATAATTTGCCTCTCATTCATGCTTCTGAGGGGGTTGGTCAGCTGAGAGGGCAGGGGGAAGAGTTACGGGGATATTCCAAACTGGGGGAAGGGAGCTCCCCATGCACCCCCTGTGCCACAACCTCACAAATCCTAAACTTTGCTGCAGGACGGAGCACCTTGCTGCCGTGAGCATGTGGGGAAATGCGTCCTGGCAGGCACCCAGCACCCCCAGGACATCTCAGTGACAGGCACCACGGCACACACTAACCCACCCTGGCACGGGAGGATGCTTCTGGAAGCAGAGCAGCCCAGGGACACACTGGCCTGGCAGGGTGCAGCGGATTGGTACCCAAACCAGGCATCCCAGTGCAACCTTTCCAGAGCTGCCTTGCTCTTGCTTTTCCGTTTCTATTGTTGTCCTAGAGCTGTTTTCCTCCTCCTCCCCCCAGCAGGATGAAGAAGCCTCCAGCTGGCCTAGGAGGCTTATCAGCTCTGTCTGGCTGGGTGTTAACAGTTTATTTGCATAAGTACCTGTCCCCGTCATATGCCGCTTGCCTTTGTGACTCACTGTAGTTGTTTATTTTTCCTCCAGCAGCCAGGCTTGCGGCTGCTGCTCCCCGAGGTATGCCAGGGCAGATGCCACCACCCCAGGGCACTGCAGGATGCCTGGCACGCTTGGGCCAGGAGCTCACCCTCCCTGGCTCACCCGCTCCTGCTGCCCTGCGGGACCAGCTTGGAAATTAAATGTGTAACTGGTCGGGTCCTGTTTTTTCCTGGTTGGCAAGATAAAATTAAACGGAACCCCTCCCCCATTTCACACCTCGGCAGCTGTCCCTGGCTGGGGAGAGCAGGGCTTCCCCTGGGACCACAGTCCCAGCTCCTATTGCAGGGAAGGGTGATGCATCTGGGTTGAGGGCTGGGTGATGACTGGCTGCCTCCTCCCTGCTGATAGCGTTCACAGAGTCATAGAACGCCCAGAGTTGGAAGGGACCCATACAGATCATCGAGTCCAACTCCTGGCCCTGCACAGGACAACCCCAGAAATCTCACCATGTGCCTGAGGGTGTTGTCCATATGCTCCTCAAGCTCTGCCAGGCTTGGTGCTGTGACCTCTTCCCTGGGGAGCCTGTTCCAGTGCCCAACCACCCTCTGCGTGAAGAACCTTTTCCTGATATCTTTATCTTAAGGAGCTGAGATGCTTAAAGCGTTTTCTGAACTCAGGTCTCGGCTCCAAAGGCAGAGGCAGTGTAACCTGCTAGACCAACTCTTCGGGCTGTGCTACAGCAAGCACTGTACAGCTCTGCTCCAAGTGTTGGTCGTGACCGCGGAGTCACCTCCTCAGCTAGGAGCCAAGTGATCTTGTTTCTGCTCATTAGCTCTGAAAGGTTTTTCCATCCATAATAAGAAAGTCATTAATGTTAAACTTCCGCTGCCAGGTAGGATTGATTTGAAGATTATAACCACTATAACGGGGTATGCATTGCATATACAGTGTGTTAAAGTCCTGGTATGAAGGAATTGTTGTTCCAATGGTTGCCTGTCATCCATGGAGCTCACCAAAGCTCACCTATGGAGCTCAGACAGACATGAGGCTGCTCAGCAGCCTGGAAGGGCTAGCAAAGAGTGGCTACTTTCAAAGGGAAAAGGTAAATTCAAATCAGTAGCTGGTACATCTTCTGCAGAAGGGCTGTAATCCTATCCCAGGAGATGACAGAACTGCTGATCCAACATGTCTCCATGCTCTTGTTGCTGTGACATTTTACTAACATGGTGCACAGCCTAGACGTCCTCAGTGCTCACAGATGGGAAATGCTCAGTGTGGGATCTCCTCTGCAAGGAGCTACCAGGACTGATGTATTTTCTCCTGAATGTGGCCCAGAAACCTGGCTGCTGTCGTGTGGTGTGTTCTGCTGATGTGTCAGTGAATCAGCTGTGCATCCATCCAGCCACTTCTTGTACGTAAAAGTTATTTTAGACATATATTTTTTGTGTTCATCATATCATTCATCATATAAAATGCTTTTGACAATGTACCAGTTGAGCTGTGCCAGGTGTGTGTTGCTCCTCTGACTGGGAGATGGGATGGATGGACGGATGGATGGATGGATGGATGGATGGATGGATGGATGGATGGATGGATGGATGAACGAACTTGGTGTGAAGAATGAGGGATCTGGCTCAGCACATCCAGCCTCAGCTCTGACCGTGTGATACCACAGGGCAGACCAAAGTGTGTGAGACAGAAGTGAGCATGGAAAGGCAGATAACCAGCAATTTGCTATGAGTATGATCATTGAAGAGGATCAGTCGATTTGGTTTGTCCAAAGAAAAATGCAGAGAGAGAAAACAGAGAGAGAAAGAGCAACCAATACACCACGTGAACCATTCAAGAAGTGGTTAAAGGAGCAGAACCACAGAAAGATAAATTCATGAAGCCAGGAGAGGGCTGCAGGAATCTTATTATAAATATCATGTTAAATTGTGTATCTCAAGAAATCCCTGACTTTCCATCTTTATCTCTTCTCCTTAAATGCATTAGCAGCTGACTTGTCCTTCTGGCTACTCTTAGGTCTTTCTGAGCCGTGGTTTCCCATCCCATGTGCTTCCCTCATCCAAACCGGGTTTGCTGCTTGGGAACGCTGATGGAGTGTCCATGTCAGCCCCCCTATGGTTAAAACCCACTCTGTAAGTAAACCCTCATAATTTTATTTATGACTTTTGGATAAGATAATGGTTTTCCACTTTGAAAAGAAAGCTCACTACTTCAACATTTATTTTCTATAAATGCCTTGGCATTTATATTGCAACAGGAGACTATTCAGTGACATTATCTGATAAATATCGTGTTATACAGCTGCAATTTACAATGCATATATTTTTAACGGTGCTTCTAAGCTAAATTAAATGCTTCTAAAATATGGTACTTAAGGAAAACAAATGTCTGTTCTAGCAATTTTGTTTTTCAGGGTACACTATTTTTTTAAAACCAGATACCATCTTCATCCTGTCAGGCAGTAAATTATGCACTTGCACTTTCATAAACTCTCCCCTTGGGAACTTAGTCAATGAAATGGAAATGTCTTTTTCACACCCTCCAACTCCAGAGAAATACAGGGAAATAGCCAACTTGGTTATAAACTGAATGTCTAGAGGGAATCCATATAAAATGTGGATTAATGCAGTCCTGATGCATGTATTGTTTAGCATATGTACCATTCACTCAAATGGTGCATTGAATTGTGACTGGGATCATTAATGTGTCCCATTTTTTTTTAAATTGTGAGAATAATTGCATGTTCTGTGGTGGGATCTGAGGTAGGAAAACACACACTGGCACTGGGCTGTGAACCTCCCTCCCAAGCCAGGACACCTGCAGGAGGAGGAAAGCTCTGCTGGCCTGCTCAGGGAGTACAACACAATGGCATTTACACCTTGGTGGATCTTTCCTGGGTTATGGGGTGGGAATGGGCGGGACAAGGGCTTGCAATCCTGCCTGTGGGATAGCCTTTCATGAAGGAGAGCAGAGCTACTGAGGCAGCTGAACTCAAGCTGATGTTCCTTGGAGGTCCCCTCCAATGGAATTATTCTAAATCTACTTCTACTTCCACCACCCATCACCCAGAACCACCGAGTTTCGCCTGTAGCAGTCAAATGTCTTTTGAAGCCCTATGTGGTCCAAGGAGTTGTGTTATCCCCTCACCACATTGTGTGTGGGAAGTGTGAAAAGCCAGCAAAAAGGCAGCAAAGGAAAGAAAGCTGGGAAGGGAGTTGCAGGGGTCTGCTGAGACGCCCAAGGATCCCCCTGAAGCAGGAGGAGCTACAGCAGCTCTCCTGTCACAGGAAGGGCACTGAAGCTGTTCACCTGACCACTGATGGTCCTCAATTTTCCCCAAACTACCTTTAAGAGCCCTCTAAAAGCCCCAGCTCTTCCAGTCTGGGGAATGCATGAAATGTGGGACGCTATTGCGTTCGGCCACAGCAGCAAACTTAGAGAAAACAGGAAAATCAACAGCAACAACAACAAAAAAGGAATCTTGAAATTTGGCAGAAAAAATGCAGTGCAAACCCCACAAGATCTTGAGTATCTTTGCAGAAAGCCAGTTACGGATGCATTCCTTAAAGGTAATCCCTTCAGACAGAGTGAGGCTGCCATTTCTTTGAAAGATATTAAAGCAGCTGTTGCTAGAACGTAGAGAATTACTGATCTATCTGTCAAGGGAAGGACATTTGTAAGGCTATATCTACTTTTTTTTTTTTTTTAATTTACAGTTTATTTTGATACCAAATTTCCAGCTACTGAAGGTAATTGAGACTGCAAACAAAATCTCACTATCCACTGATCTGCCAAATCAAATTTTTTCTCCTGTAAGTATAGTGTTTTTCCTTAGCTTCAGAGAGGAAAAGAATTATGCAGAATGAATGAGAAAGAAAAGAGATTAGTTTATATAATGACCATAGCAGCCATCTCTCCCTTGATCTGTCGTAGTTCATTCTCGAAGATGGGAATGATTATTATTGTAATTTAGAACAGAGCTTGTTCATTTTCCTTCTGCTGCATCTGCTTACTACTCTCCAAATTAACACATATTTTAATAAAAACTAAATATCTTGACTATAGCTGGAATATTGGATGACCCCAGCTGGGATATGGATGGAGAAAGATTTTTATCACCTTTTGTTCCCCTCCGGGAATGACTGTGCACTGCCCTGGTCCTTGAAAGGAATTAAAGTAGCCATGAGGCTATTTCGATAACTTCTGGCTACCAGAGGCCTCAGAAGAGGGCATCTCAGGCAGTAAATTAGCAGCTATGTGTCTCCTGTGCTGTTTTCAAGCAGTGTGGGGATTCTGAGGGATCTCTAGGAGCTCTCTGTCACTGGAGCAGCTCCCTGCTCCGTGCTGGTCCTCCCAGCACCAGGGCTGGGTGGGTGTCTCAGTAGGAATCGGCTAAGGGAGCCGAGCTTCCCTCATGTTTTTTTCACTAGCCAATGTCAGAAAATAGAGTATTTCTAAAGATCTTCAAAATGACAGTAGATTTTTGCTCTCTTTGGGGACTATTTGCACTCCCATGGACCTGTCCCATCCATCTGGTGCTCCTTGATGCCAACGTGGCAACTGGGCTTTCCTCCTTCTCTCTTACCTGTACTAAGATTTTCACTGGTCTCAACCCTTACTCAGAGTTTTTTTTAAACCTAAGTGTTGAAAATGAACTATTTCATATGCTTGTTCTCCTGAAGTTGCTTTAGCACTTTTGTAGCTCTAAGGTGAGCCAATTCACCCCTGAAAATCCAGGTACTCACACCTAATCACTCCAGCACAATGCTCCCCCAAGGTGGGAAAGCAGCCGTGAAGGTGACAGCTCTGCAGCATTCTGGGGGACTCAGGGTTAGTGATGGCATTTAATTCCACAGAACTCATACAAAACTCAGAGACTCTGTCCTTCACTTCAAAACATCTGTTAATTCTACTTGAGTGCTCATCATCGAAAGGCTGCCTATATTTTTCCTTTCAGGTTTGCAAAAATAAGCACCGGTGAATGAAGATGAAAGAGAAATGTTGCTGGTTTCTTCCCTGGAGATCGTATTTCTTACTTGTTGCATAACTGCTTATTTTAGCATCAATCAGCCAAGCCTTTGTTGTGCAGACAATTCTGTCCTTTTAAAGGATTTGTGCAGTATTGTTTCTTCCAAAATGCTTTTTTTTTTTGTTTTTATTATTAGATTTATTTCCTCTCTTAGCAAATGCCAACTGACAACACCCTGTCAGAGATCTTCATAAGTGTTACACGAATGTCATACTATGTAAACTGAGTGTTGTATATAACATATACATGACCTTTCTGGAGAACCATCCATCAGGTGATGTCTCTGTGTGTCAAGTTTATGCATTTGTACACAAGCTGTGTTTAAGTGTGCATATATGGTAGCCAAAAATCTATTAAGGGGAGTACTCAAAAAGCAGAAATGTCCGAACTCGTCAGTGCAACTTCATCTACACCCTTTTGTCAAAGCAGAACAAGACTTTAATTGCATGTTCAGAAACTTGTTTCCTTCTGCATCGCTGTGTGTGCAGGGAGATGGTCAGCGAGGGGCTCAGCAATGCCTATTGTTCAGCACATGAGCCTAGGCAGAGCACATTATTCAGCACATTATTCACATGTCTGACCACTTTTGGATTTCACAGCAATAGAAAATACAGCTCCAATATTTCTCTGTGCAGTTTTCAAAGCAGAGCAAGGTGCTCATATTCTGGATGGTAAAAATTTCCTGAGGTTGCAGCTAGGCATGTTGTGGACCTGCTGTGCCATGCTGTGACCTTCTTCAGAGGTGTACTCCAGAAATCCTGGAGAAATGGCCCGGAGGGTGGAAAGGCTGTAGCATGCTGTACAGGACCAGAGCAGGGACCTGCAGGCTCCTTGAAAGACAGAATTATTAATTTCCTCATGGCTTTTTCTATAGCACTTTCCACTACACTGCCTCAGTGCTTCAGCACCTTCATTAATCCTCCCCAAACACTCGTTCTGAAGATGGGTCAGAGTGACACATGGATGGATTAAGGTCAGTTTTGACTAATTCAGGGTACTCCATCTGAAAAGCGTAACGTCTGCGTTTTCAGAGCATTTAACATGATACAGCACTTCATACATGCAAGCACAGCACCCACTGCTTCCAGCTGCACAAAGATGGATGTCAGCAATTCAGGCTAAAGGTTTCCAGCCATGCACCCACAGTGTGGGCAATACACAGCCACCAGCAACCAAAAGTTTGGGTTAATGACTTGTTAGTGTTACACAGCCTGTGGCAAGGGCACGGAAAGAATCCGCTTCTTTGGGCGAGTTTTATCCTTTTGTCACAGTCTATCTGTGCCTTGCAGTCTTTGGTGATGCAGGTAAGATGAGGATCTGGCTAAAATTTGTTTCCTTTTTGACTTACAGAGCAGATCCGTGGTGTGCAAGTGCCACAGAGACATCAGATTGTGACAGTGTAACTAAGAACTGTATTAGAGCATGTGTGCACAAGAAAATTTCCAGAAATTGGTATGGAACGCCTGACTTTGGACACTTCTGATGTCCGGACCAGGTAACACAGTGACCTTCACAATATCCCTTAAGGCAGCCTGTGCTGTAGATGAGGTAGGATCTGTAGGTGAAGTCATGTCAGGGACTTAAAGACAGGGGCTGTGCTCATGAATCCCATTGCTCTTGTAATCCCAGGAAAGGCTTTTTAGCCTGGAGCTGATGTTTCCTGTTCCCTGGGGGGCTGCTGAGAGGGCTCTGAGCACCTGAAGCAGCAGGTACCCCCAAGAGCAGCATCTTGACAGATTTCAGCTGCCAGAACTGGGCATGTTTATTGCTGGGTAGTGAGCTGCTCTTCAAAACCCAGTAACATGACTAATTTGGGTGGGTTTATCTAAAAGACCGTAAAAGGCTGCTTCATACCAAATTTCAAGACCCTATTTCCAGTGTTAGTCCTAAGAACCACAGCAAGCCCAAGAATGACCAAGTGATGCTCCTCTCCTACTCTATTTTCACCCTTAGAAGTGCCAAAGGACTTGGAACGTTCGGAAAACATCCAGCACAGGCTGCCAAGGCAGAAAGTTGCAGCCTAATTCATTCAAGTTTGGTAATTTATAAGGAGCCACAACAGGGATGTACGGTGGGGAGCATCTGGCTATTGTAGCTCCAGTTCCTAATGGTTTATAATTGGTAATTCACAGTTTTAGAGCTGACCAGCTTAACGAATCGTAAGAGATGATGGCAGATTGTCACTGAAAGAGAGTCTTTAATTTGAATTTTAATCTTCTGCAGCAAGGGTTTAAAACAGTACAAACCAACTTCTGTAGGGCCCCTGGGAATTGGGGAAGATGTATGCTGTACATCCAATTATTATTATTATAATTTAAGAAACCGTTTCTATCCCGACGACACTGCTGTCATTGTTTTTAATCCTGCGGAAAACAGCTGGCAACAGGCAGCCCTGAACCACCCAGAGCCCAAAACACTCGTTTGGGGAGCGCACAGCAGGGTCACCCCGCGCGGAGGCGGGCGACAGCCGCGCCGCTCTGCACCTCTCCGCGGAAACTCTGCGAAGTTTTTTTGGGGGAACACACACATACACACATGCACAGG